>JAPZPC010000096.1:0-144158 GCA_037952705.1 Haplographium delicatum
CAGGTATGGATTTGTGGGTGCCTAGCCAATTAGGCGAGGGCAGTCATGTGATGGTCAGGTGATACTGACTTCAACAAGAATCCATTATATACGAAAACATATGTCAGAACGCAGGTATAAGTTGTGAATCTGGGGATTTTTCGGGGGGGCATCGATTCGATTGATTCTAGGATGGAGATATTGGAAACACAGTTATTCTATAATATCATTCTCTACAACCAAAATTCTTACCACTGGCGTAGCACCGTGTTTTTGAGTCCTGACACCGGCAAGAAGTAAATAATAACATATTATATTGTTTATAATTAATAAAGTTTAGAAGTAGTACCTATGTCACGGGTTCGCACGCGTTTATTCGACAAAGGTGGTCATTCCTAAATACAAGGAGAATAATCTAAGGAGGGAAGTAAGAGTTACTTTACTTCCGTACGGGATTAAATACAGGATAGTGGCCACGTTGCTACGCCAATGTGGCTGAGAATCGTTTAGTTGCTGGGGATGCCATAGGGGTAGATGGCAGGTGCCCCAGGCACCAAGTACTCTAAAGGGGTACCAACCCATCACAACCTATCTAACTTAAATTCGGGAACGATTAACACAATATTATATATTAGAAGTACTAATAACCGGAATTGACCTTGTCTTGCCTTTCAAATACCTGCTAACTCTATTAATATATAGTTCAGTTATTTATTAGAATAGAACACTTTTTCAAATTATTACTCAAATAGAGCACGTTCCTTAAAAAAGTTTTTAAGAGAAAGGTCTCTATATTTACTATTCTTTATAGTAATTATTAAGTTCCTAACACACTAAATAACTCATTTAAGTGAATTAATATTATTATTAGTTAATTGCAGTTATCGTCATGAATATTTGTTTCTTTTCACAGAGAAAATTTGGACGGCGACAGCCTTTAAACTTTATCACTAGCTTATTAGTTTTGAAAATTTAAACTTGGTAAAATAGTTTGAATAAATACACTTAGCTACTTTTTGGTATCCTTGTCACATCCTTTTGACTTCAATTAGGGATCCCCAATTCTAACTAAGAATAACAAGTCTTTGAAGTTATCACTTCGTGCTGCTTAGGCCTTATCCACAACTCCTAACAAGAGGCTCCTTTTGGCAGGAAGCCCGATTTTCTTTGCCAATATCAATTAATTGCTGAAGGCTTGGTATTAATAAATCGACACGTCAGCAATGGTTTCTCTCCATTAATATGTCAAGAGCGTAGTATTTTAGATAGCCAAGGATGGTTAGAGACGCGGCCACATGATGTGTACAGTACAATTACTATTCTAATAATAGTCTTAGCGCTTAGCGGGATGCGCCGCTTCCGTACCCAAACAACCTGAGAAAGTCCAATTTATTAACAGTGGGGCCTCTTTTATTTGAACTCCGTGCCTTCAACGTTATCGTGTCGGCCGCCATGCCACTGGCACTCAGCCTCATTTCATTCTAGTCATCACGTTCCTCTCCTCAGCCCTAACACATCGGCTATCCTATTCCCGGCACTCAGCCCCACTGCAAACTGAACTTTCGTCTGGCCGCAATTAATTCGGATTATTTTGTAAAAGTATATAGCCTCCAGTTGGGTCCTCCTAAACATCTTCCTATACCATAAATCCAACACAGGCAAGCTTTACTCGTCTGTTCCATCAATTAGGCTTTTCTTACCTCTTGCCCTTTTTTTTCTGTCCCGTTTGATCTTTTCCAGACTGTCTTCTTGGCTTTCTCGGCTATATTTTAAAAGCCTCTCACTATTCAAAATGAAATCTGTTACTTTTCTCCTCAGCTTTGGTGTTTATTTCTACCTCACGTCTGCCGCTCCGGTATCTGCTCCGACCGAAGATATTAATATAACAATCCAGAATGGTGATGGTGACTCTGCTACCGGTGTCAGTATTTCAATCAATACTATCGCGCCGACTTCACAGTTTGGTGGCTCAAAAGCTGTCTCAGCTACTACGTTAGATGCAAGTATTACTTGCCAGAGCTTCAGCGACGCCGCCGGCACAATGCCTATTGGAGGCAATTTCTCTTCAACCTCAAGCACATTCTACAATGCGTGCGCTAAAAATGGCGGAGCGACGAGCTGCGTGATTTCTGATGCCGTTGATATTGGTTCTTACTGTTGTGCCGCTCCAGCTACCTTCACGGCGACCTGTCTTGCTAAAGTTGGGAGCAGAAGCTCTAGCGGCAGCGGCAACGGCAGCGATGTTAAGGCCATTACGGTTGAGCTGAGCGGGGCAGATGAACTTGCCATCCAGATTAATGTCCAGGATAACGGTACGCCTGTTGTAGTTGGTGGCAATCAAAGCTTTGATTCTGCGTTCATTGTCAGCGGCGCAAATGGAGTAACATGCCAGGCCTTCTCTGATACCAAAGCCACTAAGAGGGTGGGTGGGACTTTTGGAAACACAATCACTATCTTATCTAGTGGGAAGGAAACAGTTGTTCAAGCTATTGTATGTAAAGTTTGACTTGATAGAGGATATTACTTCAAGGTTTAGGAGTTCAAAGTAAACAAATTGAGATTGAACTTGGATTTAGAAGAGCACCAGCGTATAGAGAATTGGAATTAGAAATTTAAATTTGAATGCAAGACTAAGCTATTTGTATGACTCTCATGTATTGTATTTTCTGACTAATTTGAACAAAGATTTTCATTTTTCAGCTGCAGCTTGCTGATATATCTTTCACCCTGAACAAAGACAATGCATCGTGAAACCTGTAATAGCTTTTTAGAACTAGGGAGTCTTAGAGGTTGAAAATTGCACACTTTTATATTGTACAAGAACCAATAATCCAAGTTATAGCTGGCCCAGGAGGGGGTTCTGTTGTCACGTGATGCGTTGTGGCACGCCGGCAGTGGAAAGATCGCAACGTCGTCCGAGGCCAACGGACGACAATAAAATTACACAGCCTCGCAGTGGACAAAAAAAGCGGCACTAAATAGACACCCCTCGAAATTAAGTCATCTCCAGTACGGTAGCATAACGCAGGAAGGCTCAGATATCATAAAACTTAAGACAATTACAAATAAGCTTCTTATTTATCCTCTCATGTTTTTTCTCCCATTTTTTTGGATTTTTTAGAGGGCCTCAAACCAGCTAGAAAAAGTTAGGTGTGTTTTTGGGGTGCCTAATTAGTGCCGCTTTTTTTGTCCACTGCGAGACAGCCTTTCAAAAATCACTTCTACATTCCGAAAAAGAAAAATACACAGTACATAATTGTTACACATTCCTCTTTTCATCAATAATTCCATCACACGTGGTTGCGCTAATTCCCTTGGAAAGAGAATTACTCTCCATCGTCTAGCATGACTCTATTAGAACGTACAGAAGTTAACCCAACTAGTCTTTTGCCCTTCTGGAAGAGTTTACGTTAACGCTAAAAGTAAAATGCGTAAGGATGGTGATAAAACTGTAGAGGAGCATTTAACCGTATACCCTCGCTCCATCGCAGGCCGTCATGAAAAACTAACACACGCGTAATATCTATGACTAAGCAACATGATTGGGCGAAGAGCTTGTCATTAGAAGAAGAAAACCAACTGAAGATATTGTGAAGAATATATGATCATCAATGGTCTTGAAAGATAAGTAAACATAGAGATCCATTTTGCTACAGCTGCCACAACCGATGCCACTATCCACGGCTCGAAACCTCTTGAGCAGTAAAGTTTGCCTCAACTTCCTCCCCCTTCACTGATGTAGTGTTAATTTATCCATAATATATCCTCTTTGAGAGTGGAGATATTGACCAGCTACTCTCTACTCTTCTAGCACTTTTGACTTGGAGGAGTGTTTCCCGTGAAAGTTGGCATTGGAAAAATTTTCTCGGAGAAGGAGAGGGGAGTCAAGAAGCCCCGCCAGTGATAACATCTTCAATTAAAGTAAGCGAGAATATCAATCACCTGACGAAATATAGAAATCAAAAAAATTAATAAGGGATAGAATTTCACGCTACCGGGAACTATGGAGTCCCTCGGTAACTTGACTGCGGTCTCCAACTATTGGGACCTGTTATTATCTCCCACTCTCCACATCTACAGATACCAGATAACAGATGATAGAACAGTGAGACATGTAAACATAAGGCTGCTATGTTTTGGAGAACCGGAACACCTGTTAAATAAGTACGATGGAAGATGATAGGTTAACAGGGGGTAGGAGAATAGAAACCAATGGATACAGTGAATATACTATGTATGTCGATCCCTTATTACTACTTTCATTGAATCCTAGCATGAATGGAAAATCTATTGACTGGTCATATGCAGGTCCATGACTTAGTTAAATCGTTAAAATGATATTTAAAAAAAGGAGTTTGGATTACCCTACTTCTGGCTTGCTTTGATATTTGTTTTGGCAAACTCCGGCATTCTGTTTCGTGCTAGTGGTTGGAGAATAAATGGTGCCAACAAGTGTTAATCCTAGATAGGTAAGCTCCCTTGTAAGGAATTTTTTCTACATCACTTTTGTAAATTCTCTGCACATTAAAATGATATTAAAAAGACTTATGCAGCAAAACTGTCAAATGCTTCTTGTTTCAGCCTTAGAATATATGAAAAACAATAACTTTCATTCGTGTTGTGAAAATCAATCTTCTACTTTCAGGTAATCCGGAAAAGGAATCAACTCGCATGCCATGGCGTAGCGCTAAGTAGTAGCGCAGCGCTGAAGTGGAAAGTTACGGCAGATGGAGCCACTAAAATCGACGAATAGAGGCCTTAATACGATGTTGCTAACACAGGGGAAGCCCTGTGTCTCATTTCAATTGAAAACCTGACAGCGGTTTATTCTGCGGGCTGTCCAAAGTTTTCAGCTGTCTCCTTTTTCCCCCTTTACTATATTTAATATATTTTTATCATCTTTTGTATATCTTCCCTGACTTTCGCCTTTCTCTCCTATATCGAATTCTATCTCATACTGCTTTACGCTACCTCGCTCCCCTCTTCTTTCTCACTGCCTCACATCTCCAATGCGGCCGGGCTGGCTGATGCCCCTGCCACTGGGCTTTTCTCGAAAATATGCCTTTGTCGCTGGGGGGTTTTTAGCTATCATTTGGTTTGGCATCTTTCTAAGGCAACTGAAAACATACAACTCCATACCTAAATCAAGTGCCGTCATTTCCACGCATACTTCGAATCCCGACACTATCGACTTCGAATCCCAATCACCTCCTATTGTATCTACCGTTGACACAATTACGGATGCGTTCGACTTTCCACCCGTCAACTCGACAGCGATTAAAGATATTTGTGCGAAGACATCCTGGAATCCCGAAGTGATATTCAGCTGCGATAACCCTTTGGGTGGCATTGGAAACGTGCGAAATTCTATCCTCCATTGTGTGAGGTTTGCCATTGCGGGCGGAGGGGCTCTCGTTGTGCCACGAATCATTGTAAGAAATGCAAGGGACATCTCCAATATACGAACAGGGGAGAGGGCAGAGATGGAATATTTGTTTGATACCGATCATTTCTTGAAGTCCCTCGAGATTTCATGCCCCCAACTCCGAATATATAACAGTACTATTGATGAAGTACCTGGACAAGAGCTTGGACAGCGGATACCTCTTTTCCCTGAGAGCCTTATTACTATGGCTGGTGAGCAGAAAGAAAGTTGGCAACACGTTATGGAACATCCTGAACAATGGAGGGGAACTTTTGACGACTGGCTCAAGAACGTGAGCGTCTCTTCTGAATCCAATAATAATCTTAAGTTCATTGAACTAGAGAGGTCATATCTCCAATATCCTATCTACAGTGACGGCGAAGATTTCGCCCATACCTTCGGAGACATCTTGAAGTTTTGTTCTGAAGCACGCATTCTAGCTACCAAAGCTCTCACCACTCTGAAAGAGAAATACTTTCTTCCCATCAATCTTTCCAGTCTAGAGCCCACACGGAAAAAAGCGTTTCTTGCCGTACACCTCCGTACCGAAAAGGATGCCCAGGTTTGGGGCGGATGGGAATGGGGAAAATATGAAAAGCAATCTCAAGTTTACCTTGAACAAGCAGTCAACTCCAATTTAAGCTATGTCTACGTAGCGTCTGGAGATCTCTCTGAAGTAGATCGATTCGCGGCAGATGTAGCCAATTTCAAGACAAGGTGGACAACACCCTTCAAGATAATCGCTGTCTCCAAGAGAGACCTTCTGGAAGGGTCTGACAGTGAACAGTTGGATAGGTTGGCCTTTGATCAACAAGGCATGGTAGATTTTCTAGTTATGCTAAAGGCAACTGATTTTGCGGGAATAGGGCATTCAAGCTTTGCATGGAATATTGCTCTAAAACGGCATTTATTTGCACGAAGGAAGGAACATCTTGATGGCCCGTTGTTAATGTCAGATGAGCTAAGTTTGATCTACGGGTCCCCGAAGCAGTATCCAGAATATGCAGCTGCAATGTGGCCTTGAGATTATTATGGCCATTGCATGACTACAACAACTTCGGAGTACTGTTATACAACTACGTCTGAATCCATGACAAATTAGATACGTTTATTATGGGACAACGACAGCACTTCCAAAGACGAGCTTCTATGCAAGCCAATACATCAGTCATGCTTCAGTCAACTTCAGCATAAACAGAACTTGATATTATGCGAAGACAAGTTATACGACAACTATCATTCTACGAACAGGTGCGATTTCAAATCCTCATCAGGTTGACAATGTCGCCGTAGTTACTTCTCGCGGATTGATACTTGTTTTGCCGAGACATCGCATTCATTTCCTCCACCACATGCAAGGGGCCTGAGGAGAAGAAGACAGAGATGATCACCAATTTGAGGGATTTTCGTGAGGCCATTTCAATGCGTAGAACCCAACTCATTTAATCCTACCAAAATCGAATTTGAAAGTCCCTGAGATCGTTAACCCGCAGGACATGCTTCATTTCCTCGAGACGGATGAAACCCGAAAGACTACTAGCTATAAGTTCTGTGAATGCAACAATTTGTTATTCCGAATTGATCCTTTGGTACGGAAGTGGATGGTTCATATGTTTGGAAAGTCCTGGATCAGAGTGATTCCAACAGTACGAAACATGGAACAATGGCAACGAATTGATCCAGGAGCTCCTAGTCTGGTGGGAATATCATCCAGCAGACGCATCCCTCCCAAGACTGTTCAGGCGTTCCATCACTGAGAGTATTCCGCCCACTGATGAGCTCTGCCAGCGAACTTCCAGGCCGAAGAAATGCCGATTGTATTACTACCGCGACAGTATGTACTGTGGGCGCTCATGAAACTGATAAATAAATATATCTTCAAGGCGTTCTGTAGCTTTCCGGGGTACAGCTCTTGGTCGAAAATGGAAGCATATGCGTCTGCGACTCCACGCCTTGTATCTTTCGAGTAGGATGAGCCAATGGCTTCTGTAATTTTCTAATATTCTGGGGCAATTGGGGCCGTGAGCAAGAAACTAATTTGACTGAGGGTGTTCGTGGCAGAGCTCAACTCTACCGCTTGTAAATAGAAATGCAACTGATCACTCATATTCTCCGATATATCTATATTTAATCCAAGCGCAGAAACACCAAACCCTCCAACCCCAGATTAAATCTCTATTTTTCAATGATTGGGCCGCAGCGAATGGCGTAGCCGGACTCTAACCATCCATCTTGGCCGTCATCGCTTCCCTCTATCCCAACTCGCAGCCGACAACTACTCGTCCCCTATACCGCAAACAATGGAGCTTAGTGCTCCCTCCCAGGCCAAAGCACTCATACCTCCAGCAAATTTATAATCGATAAAAATCAACTAACTGATAGACAAGCTCATACATTTCATGGCTCACTCCTAGGAATAGGAATGATCCAGTCGAGGCACTGATCGGCACAAGCTGTATATATATGACTAAGGACGTAATTAAATTGACACAAATCTCATGTAGGCAAAATTCAACGCATAGTAGCAAGCACGAGTTAATAATTCGAATATATATATAAACAAAATAATATGTGACAACATTACTAACTCGCTGAACACAATGCTTTATACTTTAATTTTCTTCTCGTTTGCCACACTTTTCAAATTCCGTCGTTTTTCCTTCCGCGCTCTCGCTTTATCCTCCTTCTCTCTTCTCTGTTTCCTCCACTTCGGGCCTTGCTGCGTTACGAAAAGTAGAAGTGGCGCAAAACAAATCAACAGCAGCGCCAAAAGCGTGTATGCCCATCCCCACCCAATTGCATCTGCGAGCGGCAGTAAAATGGCGGAGAATGCTGCTCCAATCTCGCATCTAACAAAATTATTCGCAGCAGTTGCAATAGATGGCTTTCCAGGATAGATATCTACCATCAAGACATTGAGAATTTGAAAGCAGGATGTGAGGGAGTAGCCTGTAAAGAAAAGGAGTACGACTGGGGCAGCGACGCTGATTTTTATAGTGAGAATCCAGCCGTAAGCAATGAGGAAAATACCTGCTGTGAAGAAAAAGGGGAAGCCGACTTGAAGGCGGGCTTTTTCGATGGGAAAATTCGTGAGGTCTTGTCGGCGGTTCTTGACCACAGGAACCCCGAGCTTCTTACACCATCGGCGGTAATTCCAATCTACGAGCTTGCCAGTTGTGAAAGCAGACAGAGTGCTCCCGGCTCCAATCGGAATAAACATTAGGCCGATTTTGACTTGACTGAATCCATACTTTTGGGAGAAGGCTACTGATGCACCGGTACTTGATAAAGGAGTTAAATTTACGTTTTTTGTTGGATAGGTCAAAAGACACACCTGATAGCATAAAAGCAGCCAAGTCCTAGCCCAGTAGCAATAAGAAGTATAGCACTCTCGAGATCTAATAAGACTTTCAATGTTGAAAACGGATTTGGGAATCGAAATTTGTACTTTTTGGCCAACTCTGCACGCTTGGCTTCATTGGTCATCAAGCCCTGTTCCATACGATGCCGATGTCTGATGGAATCGGTAATATTTCGAGAAAAGAATGGGGGAGGGATAGATCCATTGTCGACGATATTGCGGCATGTCTCAGGCATGAAAAGAATAAGTGGGATGAAAACAGCAGCGGAAAATATTATAAGGAACCAGAATATCCAATGCCAACCAGCGTATTGCCCAATCACACCACCCAGAATAGGTGCCACCATCGGACCCATAATGCCTCCGAGAGAAGCAAACGCAATGTACGTACCTCTCTCTGCAGATGTGATGATATCACCAACAACTCCGTTTGCTAAAGCCACAGTCCCAGATGAACCAGCGCTCTGAAGCATCCGCAGAAGCAGAAGTGCAAGATAATTGTTCTGCAATGCAAGACCTAAATTGGCAGCTGTAAAGATAATGTAGCAGTATATATACATTGGCCTTCGCCCTTGGCGGTCAGCGAGATCAGCCACAAATGAAGGCGCTAGCCCTTGGACGACCTATTTACTGTTAATTAGCACGTAGAAACATGGGAAGAAAGAAATTTACCAGGAAAAGAGTGATAGTGATGTTGATTTTTGTATTTGGTACGTTAAGGTCTTTCGATATTGTATCAAGTGATGGGTCTATTGGAGTCAGATCTTAACCTGTAAAAATCTAGGGGCTTACAATAGATGGCTGTGGCCATTGGCGAAAAGAGCGAAGCAAGAGAAGCTGTGGTAACGATCAACTTTTTTTGTGTTATGCTCAAAACACTATAATCCTCTTCGGGTGTTATAACTCTTTGAAGTGGTTGCTCTGATAATGGCTCCGCGAGAGGGATACGTCCAATCGCCCCGCCTTCTTGGCTATCGACTATCATTTGCCCGTCCGGGGTCTGGCTTCGCCTCACGTACTCTTCGTTGCTCACTGATCGTATCTGATATGATTCTCCATCTGCTTTTGAATTCCCTCTTGGTATATATTCGAGAGATATCGAGGGAGCCCTTTCGATGAGGTCATGGCTCTCGTGCCCAGTGTCTGCCATGGAATAGCTGTGCTGCTCGAGTGCTACTAATACTGAGTCGATTCCAAAGTCTCAATCAAGCCTGAACCAATAAAGGAACGGAAAAAGCAAGTTTAAGATGTGTTTGAAAGATGATATATCATAGAAATCTCGATATTAATTTTTAGTGAAAGAGAGGCAAGATCTGGATTGTCTCAAAATCTCTCAAAATCTCTACCGTGCCTTAAATCCCGACCGCGACATCGGCATTCGGCAAAATTCAAATCACGTTAAGACTATACGAGTAACAAAAGGGCCCACCATTTAGAACGAAATACTTCTTAGTTTACAATCGAAGGCCGCTGCATTGCATAGAATTTCCTTAGGATATATTTTATCAGGCGTTCCTAGGTTTATTAAATTAATTCTTTTTTTTTTTCCGACGATCGAGAAGATTCAGGTACCGCGAATGAGCCGGAACGTATATGAGATCTAACATGGTTTATACCACGTGATTCCATTGCATCTTAGATAAAAATCCCTTGATCGAGTTCCAGCTATCGGACATACGTTCATTATTTTTTCAATCCTGCCGCTCGCTGCCCAACAAAATCGTTTACTCATCACAATCACATTCGATGAGGGCAGGGCAGGGCAGGGCTCAGATCTTGAAATGGTATCTCAAAGCATCCATAAAAGTATGGCGTGCTTAATCTGGCGAGGAAAATACATACGGCCATTTTCCACAAGCATCAAAGAGATTTGTTGCCTTAAAATATTGGTTCTTGCTATTAAATGTTTACAATTATGATATAATACTTATTTTATTTAATTTTTAAAGTTTTCTCGTGATGAGTTAGAGGCAATTTCCTTAAAGGGGCCTTCTAACACTAAACTATGGCAACACGTTACCCAGCACGGAATTAAGAGAACTAAAAAGTAGTAGAGAGTATTATCAATACTATTTCTTGAAAAAAAAAAAAAAAAATTACTTGGAAAATGTTGGTATCATTCATACTGTATGTAGAGGGATGACACGTGACTAACACGCTAGTCCCGATTAGGCGAGGAAGGGGATAAACTTCAGAGGTTCATCCATCCTTCCTCCTAACCAATCAATCAATCACCATTCTACACAATTGTATTCCACTCACAAAGTGGTGTACTACGTGTAGAGGTGTACCCACAGAAAAAGAGTGAAAATAAAATAGGAAAATAAGTAGAAATTTCATAAGGGAAGTATTCTATTGTGGCAAATGACCGTTTAAAATTTCCTAATAGTCTTCGCTGTCTACCAGTTCCTCACTACGAGACTAGCTGTCAGCAAAATAACGTCAATCCCCAGCACAACTCCTTCAAATTCGCTTACGACTCTGCAAGAGGCTCTTCCTCACCACTTCTCAACTTAAAGGATCAAGCGATCCTGGGTTTATGAGAAAATTGTCTTTTAGATTACGTATGACTCTTAACGCCGTTTACCACCAGTTGAATGACCGTGATAACCTTAGTTGTTACAAATCCACAGTTTTCTTTACCCTCCTTTATTTTAGTTATTGCTTCTTAGCGGCGAAATCCAGGCCAAGACCTTGCAAACAGGAATTCCCCCCCCCCGCTTTAGCACTCTTCATCTACAATAAATATCCTGGGTATCAGGACAATTCAGCATCGAGAGAGCGCGATTTAGGTTCTATGATTAAATCGGAAGAGCCAGATATTGTTTCTTCCCTTCCAAATCTGTCGTAATAAAAGATAATTAACAACAGGGAACCTAGTTAAATACTCAGGTGGTATTTCTAATACAATGCTCAAGTGAAATTTTATTTTTCAACAATATAGGACTTCTACTGACTATTAACGGAAATGAGGTAGAGCAGAAAAACGAATCAAAGCTGAATGGCGGAGAAATGATCCAAGAGGAGCTGACATATTATGTCACCTGACACTAAGAGCCGCCACCTTTGAACTACATGATCGTGGCGTGTGTTATCCCGAAAATCGAAGAAGAGATAAGACATTGAAGAGGCGGCAGAAATATTCTAGAAATATTGCTAGAAGAAAATTTGAAGCATACAGAACACGTTTTTTATTCTCCATTTATCATTTGCGAGCTACCGCACTTGGCGGAAAGGTGCCAAGTGGAGGCGAACCAGATACGAGTAATTTCCACCCCGCCAAGTGGCCAAGAGCGGATATCAACCCATCTGAGGTGGTCTACTTCACTTTTAGTCAGAAAGAACCTGAATGTTTTCCTCTTCACAGTATGCCGAGCGATTTTATCTCGCTATAATGGTTACTGATGGTTACCACGAGTTCTGGGCATATAACTGCCTAGCACTTGGCAAATTTGTAGGCCGGCGTTTTATCAAAATGAATGCGAACGTGCTTGCTGAAATGGTTTGTGAGACTATATAAAAGGTTGTGTATTCCCTTGTATATCATCTTCATACAATACCACTATCAAGACGCCCATCAGAGACAAACTAGAAGCCATGGTTCTTCATCAGCTTGACTACCTCTTTGCCATTGGCACCATATTTGCATCCTTGGATGCTTGGAATATTGGAGCTAACGATGTCGCCAATTCATTTGCTACTTCAGTATCATCACGCTCTCTTACTTATATACAAGCAATGGGAATTGCCACGGTTATGGAATTCAGCGGCAGGTATGTTGGCTACTTCTATTCTACAGGGGATGATACTTACTCCCTCTAGCCTTGGTGTCGGTGCCCGAGTGGCAGAGACTATTCGAACAAAAATCGTCAACGTCTCGCTCTTTACCCATGATCCTGCACTTCTAATGTTAGGAATGGTTTGTGCAGTGGTTTCTTCCTCCGTCTACCTGACTATCGCCACTAGGTTTGGTATGCCCGTCTCAACCACCCACTCTATCATGGGAGGTGTCATTGGCATGGGCGTTGCTGCAGTTGGGGCCGATGGAATCAACTGGTGGGGCGGTAGCATCAACTCTGGTGTGGTTCAAGTCTTCCTTGCCTGGGTTCTTGCTCCTATACTCTCTGGCTCCTTCGGTGCTATAATATTTTTAATCACCAAATACGGTGTCATGCTTCGACAAAACCCAGTCATGAAGGCGTTCATTACGATTCCAATATATTTTGGCATCACATCCGCTCTAGTTACCAGTAAGTAGTCAAAGTGGATGATCTTATGGTTAAATCTAACCCTAAAAAGTGCTTCTTGTTTGGAAGGGAGGGGCTTCGCGCATCAAGCTTACAAACGCCGAGACCGTCGGGACTATCATCGGTGTCGGCGCCTGCGTAGCCCTCCTAATCACAATCTTCTTTCTTCCTTGGCTGTATCGTAAGCTCATAAGGGATGACTGGCAATTGCATTGGTATCATATCTTCATGGGCCCATTACTTCTTAGACGTGGCCAAGTACCTCCACCTCCAGAGACTCACACGGCAGTCCAAAACTATTACCGTGGGCATAAGACAATGGAAGAGCTCCAAGCCGAACGGACGGTAAATAATCCTCCAGCAGGAGTAGAGGATCCTGAGAAGGATGGCGAACTCTCAAAACAGACTGGTAAAGATGCGACCAACGGGACTGACTCGGACTCAGAGGCGGTGGCCAACCCTCCTGAGCATAATTCAATAATTGGGCATCGACCAGAAGGCTCGAATCTCAGCCCAGCGGTTCTATTTTGGCAGTTCAAGAGATTCTTTTTTAGAGGCGTTGAACAAGATGTTGTCAGTTTGCAGAACAAGAGAAATCTCTTGACTGGCGATTTGGAGGCAATGCATGCTCATGCCACACATTATAACAACAAAGCTGAGTACATGTACTCGTTCTTACAAATAATGACAGCATCTGCAGCTTCATTTACCCATGGTGCTAATGACGTGTCAAAGTATGTATTCCTAGTGTAGGTCTGACAAGCCAAGCTAATTTCTGCCAGTGCGGTGGGACCATACGCTACTATATACTATATCTGGTCAACAAATCAACTTAAGTCAAGCAGCCCTGTGCCGTATTGGATCCTGTAAGCTCTATTTTCTCATCCGAGCTTATTATAATAGGCTAATGACGGGAAGTGCATGCGGTGGTATTGCTATTATCATTGGCTTATGGACTTACGGCTATAACATTATGCGCAATCTTGGTAACAGAATCACATTGCACTCGCCTTCTCGAGGATTCTCGATGGAATTAGGATCTGTCATCACCGTCATCATGGCAACACGCTTGAGTAAGTCGGCAGGAGAAGCCCCAGCTATATTTTCTCGACAGGAGCCTTACGCTGACATGGAACAGAACTCCCTATCTCGACCACACAGTGCATATCAGGCGCCACTGTCGGAGTAGGTCTCTGTGCTGGTACCTGGAGAAACATCAACTGGCGCATGGTTGGATGGATCTACTTGGGTTGGATTATTACGCTACCAGTAACAGGCATCATCTCCGGATGTTTGATGGGAATAATCATCAATGCACCCAGATGGGGCTTCAAAACCCAGTAGCTTACCAAATTGAAATACCTGATAGTAGGAACTTGGACCCTAAACTGAGAAGGGGGGAGAATCTGGTCGATTTTGGGATTGGATCAGCAATTTTGAAACCAGTGGGAACGGCATTAATGGGCGAGTTTGTCGATTTTGGGTTATTTCTCTAGTGTACAAAGATTGTGAGCTTTTCAAATTATTGTGATTCCGACAGCAATTGTATCGCATTATCAACTTTATGTTTTACACTATCTGAGAAGGTAACCAATGTGATGAATATTAGTTGAGTTTTTATCGGCTAGCCACGTTTGAAGACAAAGAGTTCCATGAACAACACAGTAACATAACCAGTCATAAATTTACTGCGACTAGTATTCAGAAAAAATTTTGGTCGAGGGTGTCGAAAGTAGCTCTCTTGATTTGGCGGATTCGATGGGCTCAAAATGGTGGTAACTTTTGTTTTACAAGCCTTTCGTTGATTGAAAGGAGTTCGTTATAATAGAAACCTATTTTACTGTTACTATGTCTCTAATTCTCGATTCCCTGTAGACTGCTCATTCCAATTTCTTTTCCTTTTTGCAACCATACTCGGGGTTTTAACAGAATGGTCGGATTCAGATTCAGACTGCTGTGAAGCAATGGGTGGAGCGTTTCATTGAAACTGGTTGTTCTAACTGCGCTTATTTGCCAGATGTATACTTGAAAGGCTCAAAATGTTTCAGTCTCCTCGTCGAAATATATTGAGAAAGATCAATCAATTGATAATTTTTCTACGGTTCGAAGGACTGAAGTAGAGCATAGAATGTTTGTATAGCCTCCCTCTAAGTTTGTTAGACTAAATAAATTAAAGTGAAAGTCCAGGACAGATGAAAAACTCGGGTGGGCGAGACAGGATTGCTGTTAGGAGAGAAAAAGCCATCTTCAACGAACTGGAATTAATCGCAACAATTTCTCAGCCTTTAACAGTTTTAGTGCGCTCGATAAGGGGTAAAAGATGCCCGTATCCTCATTTGATTGGATTTCGCGATGGGTGTTAACTGGTTTCAAATCCCAGGTACTGAAGAACATATCGAGTACTTGGGGGCCTAAGCCGAAGCTTCCAGAAGAAAAATAAGATCAGACGGAAGCGCTCTTTTCCCTTCTTCAATCTGTCTTGTAATACATAAGGGCCCTTCACCATCCCAGCTGACTTCGCACTGTTGATACTCTGAATCGCAAACCACATCTACGATTCGTTTGAGAATGGCATGGAAACAAGCTAGCAAGCACGAGTTTCTAGTCTTCCAATTGAGAACACTTTGCTTAACATCCTCAACTTTTGAGTTGTAAAAGAGACCGAATTGGTGATAAGCAATGAGAAACCTAGAAGTTTGACTAACCCAGAGGCGGGGAAAGATTTCCTCCATGTCGAATAACTTGTAACTCGCTCGAGTCTTGAGGTCGAAGATCATATTCTGAGGCACCGCTGTCCCTTGTAACTTGACCTCCAGCTTCCGGCCTGGATCTACTGCATGATTTTCCATAGAAATAGCTCTAAACCCATCGTCAAGTGAGATTTGACTTGAGGACGGCTTCGCGTTAGATGTACCTGAGCTAGGTAGCTTGGCGTAGCCATCAGTTTCTGTTCGGACCAAAAGCTTCAACCCACCGAACTTGTATTCGACAAGTCGTTGGTGCGAACACGAGTTCTTGACGGCTGGGTCCCAGGTTGTGTATGCTTCCGGGAACGTATGACCGTAGCCCTGTAAATCGGTGATCAGCTCGGTTGGAGAGCGTTCTTTGCGCACGAAAATCACTGTATCTCCAACCACGTCGACGTCAAATCGGAAGGGTTTTGATTGAGATTGAGAACCAGCAAATCTCAGCAGATTTCCAATTGTGCTTCCACATCCCACAATGTCTACTGTTTGTAGTTCGTAGTCCGAGTTCATAGCTAGTAGAGCGCGGAATGCCGGCTCCAACGGGTATGAGGCGTATCGAGCGGCATTGATATCTCGAAAGACATTCTCGCTATCGGGCTTCAGCTTCCTATCGTCCGCTGGGGGGGGTCCACGCTGGCGGAGAGCCTGTTTCATTTCGTGTGTAAGCAAGACATGACCAAAGTTTGCCAGGAGAGCGATTGAGTTGTGGACAGCTCAAATGATAAGTTATTGTAAAATAGAGATTTGCAGAATCTTGTTAGGCCTGACTAACCTGGCACAAGAATAAGAGGGGACTTCGACTTTGCATCTACCCAGTTGTAAGATGTAACATATTTTGCCTCTGTGATTGTAGGAGAATCCTCCTCAATCAACAACGTCCTAATGCTAATACTGTCAATAACAGGGCCAAAAGGCCGTGGTGGTGATAAAACGAGTTCGGGTGGAACAGAGGTGGTTTCATTCGGCGCTCGGCTGGCCTTAAAACTAGAACCATGTCGACCACGCCGAAAATCTCGATGAGATCCACGATGAGACGCCATTTGCCTTGCGATTCGATATCTGTTCGAGAGAGGGGGAGGAAACATTGCAGTTTCCAGAAAGTGCGGCCCTAAATATGTAAAGAAGCGGCGAAAGCCCACGCAAGTGCCAGCATTCCATTTAAATGAATCCAAGGCTTCGCCCTTAATACTGGAACAAAACGTTTAAGCTCCTCTATTGGAAGTTGCTCAAAAGATTCAGAGAAGCCAAGACTAGCAAATATGTTAGTACAGTAGGCCTCTTTGTCTTTGATAAGCCACCCAACACTGCAAGGCTTGACAAGGCTTCATTGTGTCACATTTTCATAGGTACATAGGCAGCACACCAACAATCTATGCAGGTGGCCCCAAAGTGGCCTGCAAACGCAGCTGCTGATCGAATCGTCTGGGCTTGTCACTGAGAGATAGTTATCACGCCACAAAAATTCCTTCTTCACCGACTATGAGATGAATTATTTTTCGTACTTGGTCTTTCCTTTTTCCGGTGAGGCTGATTGTCCCTTTCTTTGTCCCTGTAACAAGGCAGAGACAGTTTTGGGGGTTGCCAAAGTGGTCAAGGACACAAATACTTCTCAATTCATCTCAGAGACACTCTTCTATTTATAAACGAGATACACCTAGGTGCAAGACGATATAAGGGTGTTCCTGCGCGATCTCAACTAAGCTCGTTATCCGATTACTCACAATGTCATTCTCAAGCTCGGAAGATCAGCGAGTCGCCAAGCTATCGAGGTTCTTCAACTCCGTCCTATATAATAATAGAGAATTATTCACTGCTCGTGATGGGAAACTATTCACCGAAGCTTTGTGCGCTCAAGTTGATGTCGCAACCTGCGCTCACAAACTCCTCTCAAGCCCTGGTGGACTCCGATCACTTCAAGCGTCTGTTAGATTTGATACTTCAGTGTCTTTCCTCAATTGCAATGCTACTTCTTTACTTCAGTATTTTCGACACCCGTCCCTGAAGTCTATCGCTTCTGGTTCAGTTCTCGCAGATTTATTAATGCATATGGTCGAACCGCCATTCTTTTGGGATGCTTTCACAAAATCATTTATTGATGGCCTCCTGAGCCCAAATGCGTGTCAGGCTTTCGCATGGCTGCTTCTACAGCTCATCTCTCTCCCCGCCGGAGGATCCTCGCCGTACGTTGCGGTAGCAAATTCGGCGAATATCCTTGGCTTAATCTTGAACTCGCCAGATGGAGAAACTCGAAATCTCGGGCAAAAAATTAAACACACTTTGCCTCTCAGCTTATCCGAACTTCACGTTGACGCGGATGCGAAACCTGGTGGCAGGCACAACAATGACCACGCGAATCACAGAGATATTTCGATCATGCCTACTGCAGACGAGCTTCTTTCCAAAGATCGTCCCTTTTTTCGCACTGCAGATTTCATCGATAACCCCAGCCTTGAGGCGTCTCGACAAAGCATTCATCTAGACAATCAATTCCGCCTTCTCCGCGAAGATATGATCGGGGAGATTCGGGATGAGCTGAAAGTCTTGACAAGTGCAAAACCCGGGCACCACAAAGGCATTATGGTGAGCAATTTATCGGTAGTTGGAGTGGAGATGGGAACCGATCGAAAACGCATACCCTGGGGTGTTACTCTCAGGGGACAAGATACTCTCCCGCAGCTGGGAAAGATCAGTCCAGACAAACGAAAAGAATTTTTGAGGAATAATCGCCATATCCTGCGGCAAGGCCACATGGCTTGTCTTCTAATCGATGAGAAACCCACCGCATTCCCCACCATACACAGGGATGAAGACGAGCTTTCCAAGACTCGCCCTAGCATCACGATACAATTTTCCGACGATTCCACACTTTCATATGCTCTCTCAAAGATGAAAACTAGCACGAATATCAAGCTAATCCAGCTTGATGCGGCTATTTTCGCATTCGAGCCTTTCCTACGACGACTGCAAGAGATGACGGATTTGCCTTTGGCGGAGGAAATCCTTCACTGGAAGGAAGGCAAAGACATCAAAAGCCCCTCCTTTCAGCCAACGAAGGTCATTGATAGTATCAAAGCCAAATCTGGTAAAGACTTGAAGGGACTTTTGAACCTTAGTAAAACGGTTATAATGGATGAATCACAAATGAAATCTCTTTGTTCATGCTTGACTCAACGAGTCAGTTTAGTGCAAGGTCCTCCAGGTCAGTTGCTCGTTCGATAAGCTTACATTCTTTTATAACATTGATAAGGTACCGGAAAGTCTTTCATTGGGGCTCTAGTAGCAAAGGTATTACATCACCATACGTCGCAGAAGATACTTGTAGTTTGTTTTACGAATCATGCGCTTGATCAATTCCTTGAAGATTTGATAGACATTGGCATTCCTCCATCCGATATAGTTCGTTTGGGAGGCAAGTCTACAGCTCGGACAAAGCCACTGATGATTCGAGAGCAGCCAGGCGGTAAGCTTGACCCTACGCACTGGACTCAAATTGACAGGCTCAAACAACAACTACAAAAGCATGAAAAAAGGCTCATAGATGTTTTCAAACGTTTTCAAACAGTAAATATTCAAAAAAATCATCTCATGGAGTACCTCGAATTTTTGCCCAATGAGCTACCTTTTTTTGATGCTTTTACAGTCCCGGCAGATGATGCAGACGGGATGGCTAAAGTTGGAAAGCGTGGAAGGGCTATGAGCCCATATTATCTACTCGATCGGTGGATACGGGGGGGGCCCAACGCCGGAACTCTCCAACATGCTCAGCCTAGAGGCGCTGCAGGTGTCTGGAAACTGCTTCCTAAATCAAGGAAATCTGCTTTAGCTATGTGGCAGGCCGCCATTATGGATGATTTAATCCAAGAAATTTGTGATATAGGTCGACAGTTCAACGAAGACCAAGCCAAACTCGACAATGTATTTGGAGAGAGAGATGCAGCGGTGATCAAGTCAAAGAGAATTATTGCCTGCACAACGAATGGTGCTGCCAAATATTCTACAGCCATACAAGCAGCGTTTCCTGGTATAGTCCTTGTTGAGGAAGCCGGTGAAATCTTGGAGTCTCACATCCTAACTTCCTTGGGGCTTAAAACAGAACAGCTCATCATGATTGGAGACCATAAGCAACTTCGACCAAAGTGTTCATACGAGCTCAGTGTGGAACAAGGAGATGGATTCGATCTCAATCGATCCCTTTTCGAAAGGCTAGTCTTGAAAGGCTTTCCTCATATTACTTTAACGCAGCAACACCGGATGAGAAGTGAAATATCTTCGCTGATTCGGCACTTGACTTATCCAGAACTTACAGATGCACACTCAACACTTAATCGATGCAATATTCGTGGCTTCCGTGATAACGTTATCTTTGTCGATCATTCCCAAGCAGAGTTGGAGTTAAAGAATTCTCGCCAGTTGAATGATGGAAGGACATCTTCCAAACAGAACGAGTTCGAGGCCCAGATGATATTGAAGTGTGTTCGGTACTTAGCACAGCAAGGGTATGGATCGGACAAACTTGTCGTGATTACGCCCTACCTTGGTCAATTAAAACTGCTAAGAGATCAGTTAGCTCAAGAAAATGATCCCATACTCAATGACTTGGATAAATTCGACCTCGTGCGTGCTGGGTTGTTGACGGACCTCGGCTCGAAGACTTCAAGGCCCTCCTTGCGCTTATCAACTATAGGTGTGTAATTCCCAACAATCTCGTTATTGTATGGTTTATAAATAGTACTTATCAGTTGATATAGATAATTATCAAGGCGAAGAGAGCGAAATTGTTCTCGTCTCAATGACCCGGAGCAATAAGTCAAATGATATTGGTTTCATGGGTGCTCCTGAACGCCTTAACGTATTGCTTTCCAGAGCCCGTGATGGATTAATTATGATTGGCAATTCTCAGACTTTCATGAACGCACGGAAAGGTAGTGAAATTTGGCGGAAGTTGTTCGACTTTTTAAAACTAAACGACCATATTTATCAAGGGTTCCCAGTCAAGTGTGAGAAGCATCCTGATCGAACCACGCTTCTATCTTGCCCAGATCACTTCGAAACAAATTGCCCCGACGGGGGATGTAGAGAGCCTTGGTGAGGTTATTTGCAACTTACATATGGAGCAATTTAACTTACATTTGGTTAGTGAAATCTTGCTCCAATGTGGCATCCACAAGTGTATCAGCAGCTGTCATCAGCTTATTGATCATTCGAAAATCCTTTGTAAGATTGTTTTAAGTCAAAAGTGCTCAAACGGCCATGTTCAATCATGGCGATGTCATGCGGGCATCCCGCCATCTTGTGGTAAATGCGAAAATGATAGAAAGCAAGCCTTGAAGAAAGCTCAAAAAGAGCTGGACGAGAAGATAAAACGGCAAGAGAAGAACCAGAGACATCTCAAGGAGCTCGCAAAGATAGAGCACGAACGTGAGAAACTTGCTCAAAGCATGATAGATGCACGTCTGGATTCCGAGCAGCAAGCTATTCTTGCACAAAAGCGAAAAGATCTTGAAGCTGTCAGGGAGCGTACAAATGAAATGCGAAAGTCTCCTCCGGGATATGCTCCTAGTATTATTCATGGAGAAGATCATGAAGATTCAATAACCGAAGCTTTCAAAAAGTCTCCAAGGCTCCCGCCCTCGCAACTCTCCGCGGTAAAGTCAATAAAACCTATCCAGTATTCAAACATTCGAGAACATATCCAAAAAGCTGTTGATCATAATAAATCCGCTGCAATGACAGAATGGCAGCGCCAGAAAGACCAAGAAAATGCTCAAAACTCAACCATTGATGAAATCATGGGGATGATAGGTCTGGAAGAGGTCAAGGCCCAAGTATTACGTATCAAGGGTAAAATCGAAACATATGCTCGCCAAGGTACCGATCTCAAGAGAGAACGACTAGGCCTGGTGTTGCTGGGAAATCCGGGCACAGGTATTTCATCTAAAAATTTCACCCCTCTCGTCCGAATTACAAAGTCTTAACTTCCCTAGGCAAAACAACAATTGCTAGGCATTATGCCAAGCTCCTCACATCGCTGAATGTCCTTGCTGGCGATGTATTTATCGAGACGACTGGCTCACGCCTTGCTCAAGGTGGCGTTCCCGAGCTAAAATTGCACTTGCAGCAACTTGAGAGCGCTGAGGGAGGCGTATTCTTTATTGACGAAGCCTACCAACTCACGGAAAGCCATAACTATGGTGGGAAAGCGGTACTTGATTTTCTCTTGGCTGAGATTGAGAATTTGATAGGAAAAGTGATTTTTGTTTTCGCTGGCTATCGCAAACAGATGGAAAAGTTTTTTGAACACAATCCAGGGTTTTCTAGTCGGTTACCTTATCTGCTCCACTTGGAGGATTACAGTGACGCAGATCTTCTGAGGATGCTCCAGTTTCAGATGAATCAATTCTACAAATCTAGTATAGATGTTGAAGATGGGCTTGATGGGCTTTATATGCGAATCGCCATTCGACGTTTGGGGAGAGGCAGAGGCCGGGAAGGATTTGGTAATGCCCGTGCGCTCCAGAACATGTTTGACAAAATACGAGGACGACAATCCGACCGCCTGATCGATGAAAGAAAGCAAGGGCTGTTCCCAGATGACTATCATATCACGAAAGAAGATCTCCTTGGCCCCGATCCATCGAAGGCTATTCTGACCTCCAAGTCCTGGACGGAGCTCCAACAACTTATCGGTTTACAGACTGTCAAGAACTCCGTCAGTTTCATGATTGATCTTATCAATACTAACTATGAGAGAGAACTGAAGGAGAAGGAGTTAGTTGACGTCTCTCTCAACCGTGTATTCCTCGGACCGCCCGGCACTGGCAAAACGACGGTCGCCAAATTATATGGAGAAATTTTGAAGGACATCGGGCTACTAAGCAATGGCGAAGGTAAAGTTTCCTTGAAAGGTTAAATATTCCTCTGCTAATTTGTAACATCCAAGTGGTTGTTAAAAATCCGTCAGATTTTATTGGAAATGTTATCGGCCAGTCCGAAGCCAACACAAAGGCCATTCTTGCAGCCACAATAGGAAAGGTTCTAATTATTGATGAAGCTTACATGCTTTACTCTGGCTCAGGATCAGGAGCTGCAAGTGGTGGGGATATATATAAGACTGCTGTTATCGACACAATCGTCGCCGAAGTCCAAAGCGTACCTGGAGATGATCGCTGCGTGCTACTTCTGGGATACGAGCCGCAAATGGTTGACATGTTTCAGAATGTTAACCCTGGCCTGAGTCGACGATTCCAACTCGCAGAGGCCTTCCTGTTTGAAGATTTCAGTAACTCGGAGCTTCAGAAAATTCTCCTGCTCAAGTTAAAAACTCAAGACCTATCCGCTACTTCAGAAGCGGTATCTACTGCCGTTACAGTGCTAGGTCGTCTTCGGAATGGTCTGAACTTTGGAAACGGTGGGGATGTGGAGAATTTGATATCTAAAGCTAAAGCTAACTACCAGATTCGACAATCCGCATTACCTAGAGCGCAGCGATCGAGCGACTTCCTGTTCGAACCACAGGACTTTGACTTGGATCACGATCGTTCATCTACTGCTGAAACTAACCTTCAAGAACTTTTCAAAGAAGTTGTTGGATGTGAAGATATTGTCGCAAAATTAGATGGATTTTTGAAAGTCGCCAAAGGAATGCGAGCCCAAGGCCTTGAGCCTCGTGGACAGATACCCATGAATTTCATTTTCAAAGGACCACCTGGTATTATCCCAATTATTCATCATTTCTTCATTTCAGTTTAGGTTTCTGATTCTATATTCCAGGTACCGGAAAAACAACGACCGCTCGAAAGTTTGGGCAAGTTTACTATGACCTTGGGTTACTATCACGGGTTGAGGTAGTTGAGTGTTCAGCAACTGATCTGATAGGTCAATATGTGGGACAAACTGGTCCCAAAACCATCAAACAACTCGAACGTGGCCTAGGTAAAGTACTTTTTATTGACGAAGCGTACAGGCTAGGGGAAGGTATGTTCGCTCAAGAGGCAGTCAACGAATTGGTCGACACAATTACCAAGCCTAGATTCGCCGGAAAGATTGTTATCATTCTTGCCGGATATGACAAAGATATGAATAATCTTCTCCGCGTCAACGAAGGTTTGAGCAGTCGCTTTGCAGACGAAATCGTGTTCCCGTCTCTAAGTCCAGCACATTGTCTTCGGCTACTTGAAGATACGTTGAGACGAAATCAAATTGTCTTTCCTTCCATGCAAGACCCAACGATATATCGAAATCTTCTAAATACTATCGAAGAGCTGTCAAAACTCCCTTCATGGGGAAACGCGAGGGATGTGCAGACACTAGCGAAGAGCATGGTACGAACTGTGTACCAAAACAGCGTCAACAGAAGCAAGGTCAATGAACCTATCTTGCAAGCTGACTCCGCTTTTGATTGCATTCAAAAGATGCTTACAAAGCGCTGCGCAAGAGACAATTTTCTACCTGCATCAAAGCCATCGTGTATTGCCCCTGTTCAAACCCAGGATATTGTACTGCCTGTACCAAATATTAACTTTAGCAATCCTGCAGCAATGGATCTAGCTCTGGAATCAGATGGTGGCAATGATACTTACTTAGCACAAAACTTAAATGAACTTTCTAATGATTTTCGGGATCCAGGCGTCACGGACACCGTTTGGCGACAACTTCAGAACGACAAGAAGATCTTAGACCTCCAAGCCGAAGAGGCGAAAGAGAAGATCCGTAAGCTAGAGAGTGCCAAGCTGCTAGCAGAGGAAGCAGAGAAGGAAGCTAAAGAGTCCTATAAAAAGCTGCTAGAAATCAAAACTCATGATGAAGCGGAAGCTCTCGTGCTCCTGCGTGAGCGCGAAAAGGCAAGGATTCGTGAAATTGAAGAAAATGCCGAGAGACAGAGGCTCCAGAGAGAAATCGATAAAAGGAAGCAAATAGAGGAGATTATGAGAGCAAAGGAACAACTCACGCAGAAGAAATTGAGAGACATGGGGGTTTGCATAGCTGGGTATAGATGGTTTAAACAACAGGGCGGGTATAGATGTAATGGGGGGATGCACTGGGTTTCCGACTTGGAACTAAGATAGATTAGTCTAGGTCCAAGAATTTTCAATCTAATACTTCAAGTAGAAAGTATGCTGGCTAGAAGGGTTCCCTGGCCAACCGCACACTTTTGAAGTCTATTTCATAATAATTATAAAATTGTAGGTTCACCTCTACATGTGGTACACCACTTGTGAGTGGGGTATAGGCATGTAGAATGGTGGTCGATTGGTTAGAAGGATAGAAGCCTCTAAGGTCTATCCTCTTCCTTGTCTAATCGGGACTAGCGTTCTAGTCACGTGTTGTCTTGTACATTATGATGATACCAACACTTACTTTATATATTTTAAAAGAGGGTCTTTTTATAAAAATATTTTAAAGTTCCTCGCTTTAGGCCTAACACTAAAATACGGTGAGTTACAGCGTATGGGATTTCAATTTCTAAATCGTAAAACAACCATTTCTAGGCCGTTGAATACGATTTAAACAAGTATATATACTTTTCTTTTATAAGCTATAAGAATATTTCTGGAGAGTTTTAGGTCGATTGTGGCTGAATAAAAGTGCACGGTTAGCTACGGAACCCTTCTAAATTAAAAGCAAAAAATAACTTCAAATGATCTGACAAGAACAAATGCAAATACTTCTCATCACTTAACCACGGCCTGTGCCTTCAAGTTCTACTTATGATGCCCAAAAAGCTATATAACCTCCAATATGAGCCTTGTTCTTAGCAAATTTGACCGTAAATTGTTAATCTCAATTCCTCCTCTTCCTACTTCCTATTCTTATACCCGTACTTTTCATTTTACTATCAGGTAGCATGGCTATTCCCAGTTAATGGTGTTTTTGTTTCAAGATAATAATAATAGATCAAACCTTTTACTACGGAATAAATGCAGTCATACCATATCTTTCCCTGTCCAATCCCCCCTTGGAGAGTTGGGGGCCTTTTTTAGCCTTTCCTCAAATCAATTTGGATGTAGCTTTGTGGCTTGCAGCTGAAGCAGTAGGAAGCACGAAATTATTGGATATAAATACGACAAGGATCCCGCACCCGCAGTGTTAGGCAACCCGGCGGTCAGCACTAAGCAAATTCCAAGCTAGGACGTGGCACAGCACACCGAAGGAAAGATTGCGTCAGGGTAAGAAGCTGGAGCTCTCTGGCCACAGCTCCTTTATACATTTTCTTTCTCCTTCTTCTTTCTCCCCTCTCTGTTACTCTTACCTCTGAACTGTTTTTCAATAGCTACTCCTGTCGGGTCTTTTGTTCAACATTTGTAGACCTCTCAATCATTTGAAGATAGCATCATGCTGTCCTACATTAATCGTCTACCAACTTCTGGCCCAAGGCAAAATGACATCGTGTCTGAAAGGGAACCCAGCGAAGCTGGCTTAGGCGACGGTTCGGTCGTTTCGTCTAGAATAGGCCTAGAGAAAGCCAGAGATGGGGCAATTATTTATGTGCCCCCTGCCCCGCAGAAAACGAAGAAAAACAAATCCCCACAAGACGCCATCGATGATTTCTGGGGCAAGTTTAATAGTAAAACTCCTGGTAGAGGTAATTACAAGCTATCACTATCAAAATTTACTTACTGAAACTTTCCTTCTACAGCATCTACCGTACTACCCAAAGACAAATTCGCAGAGAAGATTCGAGCAAATGCACCGAAGGGCATTACTAGAGGTCAAAATGCTGTTGCATCTTATGAAGAGGCTGCACAAATATGCAAAGACAAAGTCAAGAAGATTGTCAAAGAGTGTCGACGTGTCAATCAGAAATATCGAGATCCACATTTTGATATTGAATTCGATCTCAAATGGGGGGGGATGGACTGTTTGATATCATTACAGAACACCTCTGAGGTAGAGCCTTCATTCAACCCGAAGTCAGTCAAGAGAGTTGGAGACATATTCGAGACTCCAGAGTTCTATAAAGGGGGAGCAACTGCCAATGACGTTCGACAGGGTGCGGATGGTGACTGCTGGTTCATGGCGGCTCTTTGTACCTTGGTACAGAAACCAGGTTTGATTGAGAAGGTTTGTGTAGCTAGGAACGAAGAAGTGGGAGTCTATGGCTTTGTCTTCTATCGGGATGGGGAATGGATCTCAGAGATCATTGATGATAAGCTTTACCTGTCTAAACCTGACTATGATGCGAGCGTATTGGAACGAATGCTTATTGAAAATCGTCAGCGAATCAACTCAGAAGAAGACTACCGTAAGGTTTATCAGGTATGCTAGGAGTGTTACAATCAGGGCTTCCTCCTTACTAACAAAACCAGACCAATTCCGGGGCTCTTTACTTCGCACAATGTGAGGATCCCAATGAGACATGGCTACCTCTATTAGAGAAAGTCTGTATTAACTTTTTTACGTGAATAGCTTCAGAACCCGCTGACTTTGACGCAGGCATATGCGAAAGCCCATGGAGTCGGTACATGTATTCCCAACATCAGGATTATGACTGACAGGCGCGTAGGACTACGCCGCTATCGAAGGCGGGCACACAGGCGAAGGCCTTGAGGATCTAACTGGTGGTGTTACAACTGAGATCTTCAGCACTGATATTCTTGATAAAGAGCACTTTTGGAAGGAGGAATTGTCGAAGGTTAACAAAGACTTTCTGTTTGGTTGCGCAGCAGGGATCTTCTGGGGTCCCTGGGGCGAGCGGAAAGGTATAATCGAAGGACATGCATATTCTATTACAAAGGCTGTTGAAATTGACGGGAAAAGACTTTGTCTTGTGAGGAATCCATGGGGCACTTACGAATGGAATGGACCGTGGAGTAGGTTATTCGGGATCTTTACCTGTTCGCTTGCTCACTCTATGTAGGCGATGGAAGCAAGGAATGGACACCAGAATGGATGCAAAAGCTAGACCATCGTTTTGGAAACGATGGGGCTTTTTGGATGACTTATGAAGACTTGTTGAAAAAGTTTGAGACCTTTGATCGTACTCGGTTGTTTGATGATACTTGGAAAGTTACTCAGCAGTGGACTCCTCTAACCATTTCATGGTCTGCTGATTATCACGACACCAAGTTTTCTTTCACAGTTGAGGAAAAGGCACCTGTTGTAATTGTTTTATCACAGGTGGGCTATTGATACCTTAGTTACAGCAAGATTGACGCTAATATATCTAGCTTGATGGCCGGTACTTCTGTGGCCTTGAAGGCCAATATGGCTTCCAGCTATCTTTTCGCGTGCACAAGGCTGGTGAGGAAGATTATATTGTTCGTAGTCATGGAAATTATTGCATGCGACGGTCTGTTACTACCGAGTTAGAGCTAGAGCTAGGTGAATATGATGTCCTAGTGAAAGTGGAAGCATCCAGAATTCCCAATGCCTCTTCGGTTGAGGATGTTGTGAAAAATAATGCCAAAGATCGCAGAGAAAAGTTGCTTCGCATTGGTCTTGCATATGATCTGGCTCACGCCAAGGGCGAGATTCAACAGACTAATGAAGAGAAAAAGGATGTCAAAATATTAGAAGCGAAGAAAAAGGCAAAGGAGAAGAATGAGCTACGGGAGAAATTATTGAAGGAGAAGAGGAAGCGCAAACACAACGACAATAAAGATATACGCAAAGCAAGAGAAGTCCAGGCAAAGCAAAAAGCAAGGGATAAGAAGGCCGAAAAGAAGAGAAAAGCAAAAGAAAAAAAAGAACAAGAAAAAGCGAAGATGAAAGAGAATGAGAAGGGCGAGAGCGGTGAAAAAGAAGAGATTGGGAAAAGGGAAGAGACGGGAGACAAGGACAAGAATGAAGGGGAGAAGGAGAAGGGAGAACAGGGAGAGAGAGGAGAAAAGGGGAAGAATGAAGTGTTAAAGCAGAAAGAAGGGACTGAAGAGGAGTCAATAGAAGCGGGTGAGAAAATAGTAAAAGCCGACACAGAATCGGCAGGGACTCCTTTACTGCCAGAGGTTGTAGTCACTGGGGAATCTGAAGCGCCAAAAGCTACCGGGGAATCAAGTCAGATAGAGCCCGTGCCCTCTACACAATCTGTTGCTACGGGTACTAATGATCCTGCTGACCCAGAAACCAAGAGAGAGCAGATAGCTTCTGCGACCGGCTCGCCCGAAGACATTGACGACGAAGATGATGACGACGACCTCTCTGAACTAAATTCTGTCGTTTCTGACATCTCTATCAACGCCATGGAAGATGCTATTGCAGAAGCCAAAGTTGCAGCTGAATCCGCAACGGCCCTTCTGGAGGATGACGAAGAGGATCAAGAAGATGCATGGAATGCTGTTGCGGTTGTCGGTTTGAGAGTTTATTCTAAAAACTCTCAGGTGACTGTTAGGGTGGTAAGACCCAGAATCAGAGAGAATGAGGATAAGGGTGAGAGTAAATTAGATCTTGATGACAGTGCGGTCGATGCGTCGAATCTTGCGGAAGATAAGGAAGATGAGCATAAAAATGAAACAAAGGACGACTTGGGAGACAAGGAAGAGATCAAAGAAGAGAAAAAAGAGGTCGAGAAAAAGAATATCGAAGGAAGTCATAAGGGGGAGGTAGAGAGTGAAGGCAGCGGTGTCTTGGTTTGACAATATTGAGAAAGCTGTACCTGGCACTTATTAGTTTCTCTTATCTTTGTACCAAATTGTGCTCTTGTCTTGAGTGTTTTAAGAAGTCTATCTCTTAAAAAGTTGAAAATTGCATTATCTAATTTTCTAGCCAGCTCGGGATCCATTACATTTCTCTAAACGATAGCCCATTATCAGCCCCGACTTCAACAACCGGATCAGTTACCAAATCTGGGAATTCTCCAGAAGCTTAATCCAGTATTCGGCAATATTATCAGTGCTAAAAAAATGCTAGCGTAGCCGCTCAAATTAGCGGAATCAAATGGCAAATAGAAACAGCTCAGCATTACAGGTGTTTGCCATCGGCTTTTCTGAGATCACATTTTCAATATGAAAAGATAGTCGACAGCTTCACCTGTGATAATTACTAAAAACGGATAGATATATTAGCAACCCAACGTTTTACCTGGGGACAACTAAAGAATAGCAAAGTAGGGCAATTTAAACCAAGGCCCCATAAGCGGGTCAAAAAGGGTGGAGGGAATTGGCGACTTCTTTTTGAGGGAAGCTTGGAAATTCCAACCCCACCTTTAGCGCATTTAGGCTAAAACGATATACTTCCTGTCCATATCGATTCTTGTTCTTAGAAATGTCTTCATCAGTAGCATTTAATTGTATTTATATTTCTAAAACCCCTTCGGCAGTTCCCGATAATTCCAAAGGAAGAAAACATGCCTCCTCTAAACGTTGGTTTCGCGGGCTATGGATTTTCCACCAAGAGCTTTCACCTCCCATTCATCCTTCCCAACCCAGATCTTAATGTATATGCGTTCCTTCAAAGGGCTCTAGCACCCATCAACAAATTGGAGGTTCCACCCGGAAAGCATTGTACCGTGGATTTCCCAGACGCAAAACATTATACTACAGCTGATGGCTTCTTCGGCGATCCAAATATTGATCTGGTTATTGTCTGTACACATCACGACAGCCATGCTGAATACGCAGAGAAGGCACTTGAGGCTGGGAAGCATGGTATGTATTTAGATTCGTGGAGAGCAAGCGACTAATATTTACTTAGTGGTTGTCGAGAAGCCATTCACAACGAGCACAGCAGAAGCTCAACAAGTAATTGCAGCAGCCAAGCGGAGTGGGAAGACCCTGACAGTTTTTCAAAGTAAGTTCACCTTATGGGCTCAACATTTGAGTATCTTGTCAATTGACACGCCAGAGATCGCCGTTATGATTCAGACTTCCGGACCCTCCATCACCTAGTCCAGAAATCAGTCTTCGGTGAAATCACAGAATGTGAAATTCACTACGACGTAGACTTCCCAACCTGGATTTCGGGCTGGAAGTCACCTAGCTATTCTCCGGGTCAAGGTATGATGTTCGGGCTTGGCAGTCATACCATAGATCAAGCCCTCCTACTCTTTGGGCAACCTTCTACTGTCACGGGTTTCTACCGCTCATTGAGAGGTGTGGAAAGCGAAACCGACGACACCTTCACTATCATATTGCAATATTCAGGCACAAAGAAGAATTTGTTGGTGACTGTTAAAACCAGTGTTGTAACATCAATGCAATACCCTCTGAAATTTTTTGTTCGAGGCTATGATGGTTCGTTTGTCAAGTACGGAGATGACAGGCAGGAGTCACAGATCGTGGCTGGCCTAACTACTACATCACCTGGATTTGGCGTAGAACCAGAAGCAATGTATGGGTTATTGACAACGAAATCGAAAGTGCATGATGACCAGGTTCGTGTTGATGGCGGCAAATACGCTGGAAATTTTCCAAGCTTAAAAGGAGATTATGAAGGGTTCTATAGGGATTTAGTTAAGTCAATTCGTGGTGAAGCAGAGCTTTTTGTGAAGCCAGAAACAGCGATGGATGGAATTCGATTGATCGAGATAGCGCGTGAGAGCGCCGAAAAAGGATGCACGTTACCATTCAAATAGGTAGCCAAACGGGTATTATGACTTTTCTGAATCTCCTAACCGAAAGTACTCGCAAAACACTGCAACGTTTTGCATCCTTCAAACTCATGGTCGCTCACAGCTTCTCTGCGCAACAAAACAGATCTCATCTGAGATCTGTGAGCGGAATTCTTTTGCCACCCAGAAAAGGCGCAATCTTTACGAAAAGATTCCAATAAAGGAAACCAATAGACCATCAACCTAAAATTTTTCACTGCCGCATATGACATGAAGCCGCTCATTCTTCAAAACCACTGGCTATTGTGTTAAGAAAAGTTAGTAATCGGCGATGAATTAAATCAATATATAACTAGACACTGATAAATTCTTCTAAAACTGCCTTGCTCTTGCCCCCAGGTTCTTTCTTTGGCCATTGAATTGAGGTGCGAGGCCTTTTCCCAGGCCAAACATAATGCGGGGTGCATATCAGGAGGAAACAGTATTATTCCGCGAAAGATACCCTGAATGTTCTATTTTATGCCCATTGCCCTGCTTATTGGTGTATCTGCGCATTAAAGGAATTCAAAAATTGCATTAAACCCCGCGGTAAATCCCTTTCCGAATCTATATTAGGGACAGCACGATGTGATAAACATAAATCCAGCCAGCTTCGCCAAAATTCGCGTATGCCCATACAATATTCTGAATTCCCACCATGTCCTATCATCAACCAAATTAGTAAGTGATCTTGTAGAGTTATTATACTTCGAGCGAAGTTCCACAAATTTCAAGGTACAAAATATTTTGGCGATGTAAATGGGATTGGGCACTTTTATATTTCTGTTTTGTTTAGCTTTTTAACTAACCTTTGCAATTCGACGTCTACACCTAGAGAACAAACATCACTCAGCTGTCAATTGAGTTGGTGTGCGCACTGTTAATACCTTAAACCATTGCTTAATTCTTCTTTCAAGCGAGGCAAGAATAGGTCTGGGCTTCTAACATGTCCCACACGTACAAGGATGGCTAAATACGCTTTGATACAAATTTTCCTAGTGTTGCGACAATACATGCAGGATAGGAGTGTAGTGTACCAATATATTCAAGTCTCACGGATATTCTGCCAAAATTTAGCATAATTTGCCAATGTCAAGGTGAGTGGACTTTTTATCGTTTAAGTTGATTGGAAGCCCATCTTGCCTCATTTTCTCTCACCTTTCTTAACCCGCTGACAACTACAATACATGTGCCTCATAACTCTTCTTCTCAAATGACTTTAACTATAATTTGTCGAATCATTCATTGAAATCTTTCATACAAATTCAAATGATATTTTCTATCTTCTTCCTGTTTGCAATCTTGCCCACAGCTTTCTCGGCCCCACCAAATGGTCCTCCAAAATTCGGTGGAGGCCCGCATGGTGGACCTGGAGGAGGTGGAAGAGGTCCTCCAGGTCCCCCAGGTCCTCCAGGAGGTGGAGGTGGAGGTGGAGGTGGTCCCCCAGGCCCACCAGGTCCTCCAGGTCCTCCAGGAGGTGGGGGAGGAGGAGGTCCTCCAGGTCCCCCAGGTCCTCCAGGAGGTGGAGGCGGAGGTGCAGGTGGAGGTGGAGGAGGAGGTGGAGGTCCTCCAGGTCCCCCAGGTCCTCCAGGTCCTCCAGGAGGCGGAGGTGGAGGTGGAGGCCCTCAGGCTCCAGCGTGTTTAGTAAGTGATTCTATATATCAGTGCCCGAACGCCCATTAAACTTTCCTAGAACAGCTGCTTCAACCAGTTTACGGCAGGAGGAAGTCTCGGTGGCTGTGCCCAATCAGATCCCTCATGTATCTGCAACAACCAGTCTCTTCAATTCGATCTATCATGTTGCGTGTCTACAAGCTGCTCTCCAGATGATCAAGCGGCAGCTCTCAAGTTCAATCATATAAATTGTGACGGATTAGCAGCACCGGGATCCTTGCCGAATGCAGCAAATTGTCTAGGTCCAGCCGGGCAGAGCGGCAGCCCAGCTGCACCTACAGGAGCGCCGCCTCCGCCTCCACCTCCACCTCCACCTCCACCTCCAGTGCCTGTTACTGTGCCGGTTACCGTGCCCGTTCCAGTCACAGTGCAAACAACAGTCACTTCAATCTCTCTTCAGACGGCTGTTTCAACGGCTTCATCACTTATATTCCTAACATCCGTGGTAACGGACTCCGCACTAGCTGCATCGACGGTCGTTCTAACAAGCGCGTCGATTTCCGTTGAGACAACTGTTTTAACGAGTGAGGCAGCGGTCAGTACCGCAGAAATAGTTACCACTTCAGATCTGGTAACAAGTTCGACGGTTGAAATAGGATATTCTGTACCAACGGATGTGCCATCTGGCAGTATTTCATCAACAACGATCCCGACGGCCACAAGCATAGCTGCTCTGTCGACCACTTCTTCCTCCACACAGAAATTATCATCTGGAGTAAAAGCTGGTATTGCGATAGCGGTAATCCTTGCAATTGGCATACTTGCATTTATTCCATTCTTTCTTTTCAGACGTCGGCGCCAGGCTAGGAACCAAGAGTTAAAAGAAGCTCATGACAGCCTCGCTGGACCCTCTCCCCGAGCGGTGCCTCTTTATCCAAGGCCAAAAGCAGCGGGGTACAGAGACATATTTGACAAGCCTAATTAATATATTTGACAAATCGCTGGATCGACTTGACAGGTTCTCGGGTATTTCAACGATATAATGCTACAAAGCTTTGCTACAAACTGTAATTACCTGCGCCAAACGAAAAAGAAATTAGACTTTTGACACTTTGGCGATTCGCAACGCTGCTTGACGTTGGGAGTAGCATAAAATTGAGTTAGCGACGGCGGCGTCTGGCTATATTTGTACTAGATATCTTAGAGTAGAGAGTGGGGCATAGGAGAGTAAGAAAGATACCCAATTGCATGCATCGAACAGCATCATGTATATTAAATAATAATACTCAATATTCATCAAGGGAAGGTGACCAGAAAATTTCGAACTTTCAAAGACCAAGATCAAAGCCTGTAGAATCTGAATAAGAATGGTTATCAAATGCTTCACATTGTTAACGCAGCCCGCGGTTGGAAAAGAAAAAATGAAAAGAGCAATGAAAGAAATCGGCATGGCTCAGGGGTGTACTGCTGCTGCCAAGTAAAACATGAAGTCCCTCATAACACAACACCCGACTTCAGCCTCCATCTCCCCAGGGCTGACCCAGTCACAATTTGCCCCCGCATTAATTGGCAATGGTCCGTGCCATAACCCCATGCCCATGTTACCCCTTTTCTTTCATTTAAACTGCGCTTGAATATCCAAGAGTGCGTGGCAGTTTGTTCAAGGGTGCCGGTTCGATTCAATGCAAAAATGCGAGCCGATTTCATGTCCCTGAAAACATGCCGCGAGCCGATTCTAAGGTTATCGGATAGTCCCCTATTATAAGTATATTTTCAAGGCTACAAAAATGTTGGGCCAGGGCTCAGGAAGCAAGCTGTGGTTTTAAACTGAACACCAATTTTAACAATCGTAGGAGTCACTCAGCTGATAGATGGAGGAGGGGTATTTTCTTTATTTTGCATGCACCAAGAAGTAAACAGGATAGGAACATGAGGAAGACTCTCCATTTCTTATTTAAATTCCACTTTTAGAAGGTTGTGACGTATTATACAGAGACGGTTTGAGTTCGTCTACTAAGCAATTACCTGTCAGGTATTTGAGCAACAACAAGTTTCGGATTACGAAAGGCAATCCGAATCGGCTATTCGGTTCGTCCTGCAGGTCTGTGCTAGCAAAATTCTATGCTAACACTATAAAGTAATAGAAATACAGCTTTGGCCTCGTCTCTAAGTTATTTTGCCTTAGATGTTGCATCATCTGCCTTTATAAATTGTTTGGCTGCTTCTTCATTGCGTGTGATTCGGCACTTTGCTAGTGCTTCACGTGCGTGCTAGACAGCATGACTTCTTTATGTATCATCATTACATCTTAACTAAACAATGTATTTCTTAACTTCGATCTTGGGACTAGCCTGCTATTTTACAACTGTCAAACATCCATTCATTAACCCTCTTCCTCACAGGAGATTGGTAATATTCTCAACAAGCAGGACAGCCAAAGAGATTTACATCAAGTGCAAATCATTAGAAATCCTAGAATCATATATGATCTCTAACAAACATGCTAATCGGCGAGATTTTTAGATTTTAGAGCCTGATTTGCTATGAAGCAGTTCCGCACTCATACAGCTTCTCACAACGCTTCTATTTGGAGAGTTTCTGTCAGTCGTTTGTTTGAGTACGGCACCACTGGCGGAAACCTGGCGGCCTTTTACACCATGCCAATTCTGAGCAGATTTTGGGACAGTGCCAGCTATGGCAGCTACGACAACTCCACCAACAGTGCAACACAGACACGAGCACTTTGAGCCTGGATAGAGGCGCCAAGGAATAGAACTTTATAGCGCGGAGTCAAAGAGAGAGCACAAATAGATATGCTGGGATTTAAAGTATGTTATGCCTTAGGTATGAAGCAAAGCAAAACAAAAAAGAGAATTTGTATAGAAATATGTTAGTGCTTCTAATATTTGATCTCTTCACTCTATTAATTCTAGTGAACCCCACATCGGAACCTGAAGACGCGGAAATACACATACTATTCTTATTTTTTTAAATTTGAATTTGGGCCCGAGTAATAATTTTAAACCACCTTACGACGTCGACGAAGGTTTAGATTAGAACTAGAGCATTATTTCTTAATTGTCTCCTTCTCTTCTAAATTCAATATTTTGCACCTGTAATAACAGTATCAAATTTTGATTGTGAATGAGCTTCGAAAACTAAATATAGAAGAAAAAATTGAGTTATAGTTTGCAAAACTACTAATTGTTTGTCGTTCTTGACGATGTGCCTGTGGGGCCAAGAATACAACGTACCCCGGTTGTTGGTACTCGGGTACGCCAACACCTCCATTCAACGACAGGACAATAGCTTTGTGTTTTTACTGTATTGTTAGGTCTCAATAAACCCGACAAAAGGAATCCGGGATGGCAATATAACATTCACCCCGCAAACCGAATCCCTCGTTTTTCTCAGCCATGCACAGAAAAACTCAACCTCGAGCTTGCCTTTCAGCGGACAAGCAACGCGAACGACTTACCACGCCTTGAAACAATGAGCGGAAAAGGGCTTGACAAGAGCATTTGGGCTCCGTCTGGAGGGAGGGGCGAGTATTCATTTAGAGCCCGTGACGATTGGATATGTCAGCCATGCGGGTTCTCCAACTTCGAGTGGCGGAATGCGTGCTTTCGTTGCTCGGCCGGGAAAGGCACTGCGGCCAGTGTCGACAAGAACTTGCGTCCTGACCCGATGCCACATAATAATGACCGCAGGACGCCTGATCCTCCTGTGCGTTATAACCAGCATCAGCAGCCACCACCTCACGCCGCTGGTCTCGATGACGGTGGTGGTGGGCTTGCAACGAGCAGGTGGGCGCCTCGCAGCCGTGGAGGGATTATTGATAAAGGGCAGAAACAAATATGGACAAGAGTACGTCGCAATTACGCACTCCTTAAAACTTTCAAGTAGAGACTAATGAGTCAGCAGACAATATACAACCCTCCTGAGAAGGCCGGCCACGACGACGGAGACGAGGTGTCGAAACCGATGGACCTAGGTCTGCCGTACGAGGTCCAACACTACATCCTCGCAATGATGGAACGCATGCTCGAAGAGGCCTGCTATGATTTTGCGGCGCGGTGGGTGCCGGACCTCCTCCGCGAGAAAGGATGGGACTGCCCCGAGGCCGTGGAGCTATCGACATGGAAGAGTGTGCTGGTGCCTGTGGGCGTGTTACCCGACGACATTGTCAAACATCTCTCGTCCTATACGCTGGAGAGGGCGTTGGGAGATGCGGTCAGGATACGTAACGCGGCTGTACATCGCCACCTGTGTGATAACGCGGAGATACGTAAGATGGCGAGGCAGGCGCGGGATTTGATGGTGATGTTCAGTGACACGGCGCGTGCCGACAAGTTCTCCCGGCTGGCCGAGGAGCTGGTTGATTGGGACTCGGGGAGGGATTTAGTTGTTGCGAAGGGAAGATTGTTGGAGGCTCTGAGAGAGGTGAGTGAACGGCCTGTGGACGATATGGATTGGACGCCGAATTCAGTGTCCTTGCAGGAGGTCACAGATGTTGGCCAGCTCGCCGAGGAGAATAATTATCATGTCGATGAGATGGATATAGATTAAGATAAAATAGAAAGTTTTTTACTATATAAAATTTCCCCCAGCTTTTACCTTTTCCAGCTATATGTGATAAAATATTATGATCAATAACCAGGATAGGTCACTACATTTCTATGTATCTAATGCATTGTATACAACAGAACCTTATCCGTGAGAAACATGTTCTCTGACCGAGATGCTTCAAGGGCTAGCAGCAAAATAGAAAGTCACTCTAGGATTGTTGATTTCGTCGAATAATCCATCTAGGACTTACAAACTTTTAATTTCCATGTCTTATTTGAAAGAAGAATTCGTGAACCGCTAATAGGATCTAATCCCACCGCTCAATCAAAGCTTTAAAAGGATGCACAAGAGTGAAGAGTGAAGATGGTAGAGGTTGTGTGTATGCATTGTTCTTGCCACCAGGCTATAATCGAGAGCGACAGTCTTGAAATTTGGGTATCGATTGCTTGCTTTCTCTATAACAGCCAGAGGGGGGCGTCTACTCCTTTTTACAGGCCCCCAGCAGGAGGAACATATGGCTTGATCAACATCTCACTGAACTTCTCCAACCTCTCTTTTCCCCGCACCTCCTCGACCAGCAGCGGCATCTTCACGACATTAAACTCGTCATATAGCTCCTCGATCTGCTCTAGGTATTTCTTTTGCATCTTCCTCCGCGCGTTGCATTGCTCGCAATCGCTACCCGCTTTCGGGAACAGTAGTTGGTTGACAACGATGCAGTGCGTGTCAATTTGGTAACTGGTAAGCTCTTGGATCATACGTTCCGTTTCGTAGAGGGACAAAAATTCGGGAATGCAAACGCAGACAAAGGTGGTGAGGTTGTCATCCTTAAACTGCGTATTGACTTCACTGATGGTTTCTCGCAAGCCTTCTAATTTCTCCATCATCTCGTTGAGGTTGGCCCCGTTTGGTAGAGCCCCATTGGCTCCAAGGAGACCATTCAGCATGGGACCGAATTGTGTCGAGAGCTGGGAGATCTTGGCGAGGGCCTTTTCGAGGACAGTAGGGAATTGGAGAAACCGCAGAGTGTGGCCAGTTGGGGCGGTATCGAAGATGATGGTTTCGTAGGAGAGGGATTTAACTTGTTTCAGCACTTCTGCAAATGACATGGCTTCGTCGATACCCGGTATCTGGATTCAGGTCAGCTTGATCCTCCGCTCTGGTCAATGGGGACCGTACGGCAAAGGCCAGATCTTGCATCATGCCCCCCATTCCCATGCCCGCTGCCGGGCCTTCTCCTTCTTCTGCCTGACCCATCAGCTCTTGGATGCTGCCATTGGGGTCGATTTCCATGGCGCTCAAATTTGTGAATCCATCGATTAATCTGGCTTCCTTGCCGAACTTCTGGGAGAAGGCGTCTGAAAGGTTGTGTGCCGGGTCGGTGGAGATGAGGAGAACGGAGCGGCGGACCTTGGCCAGCTGGATAGCCAGCGAGCATGAAGTGGTGGTCTTTCCTACTCCTCCCTTCCCACCCACGAAGATCCAACGGAGGGTCTTCTGATCCAGAATAGACTGGAGGGTGGGCTCGAGTTGATCGTCATCGGTATTGATCAGAGCGGTCGACATGATGGCGAGATCGGTCGGTAGAAGGGGAGGAGGAGGAGGAGGAGGAGGGTAGGAGATAGTAGAAAGAGGTGCGGGTTGCAAAGGAGTGCACTGTATAGTATAGTCGTTGGAACGAATCTTCTGCCTTCTTCGACTTTCTCAACGTGGGAGTTTCGAGTCGAATACCGAAGGACTGGGCCATCCAAGCGCTGGTGTGTGATTCGCCAGCCGCCACTGGCCGAGCTGTCCACTGACCCGAGCTGGAGCGGATCAAATACATCATGGTTTAAGTTAATATAAATATAGAATATAAGTTAAGTTATATCAAATATATCACACTTTTAAGAACGGAGATATGACATCAGATAGCGTACTCCACTCCAGCCTTCTTGCACGCACGTTCACGTTCTCCTTCCGTGGCTCTTAGCTCGAGGCTGCGTACTCAAGGCCCCGTACCGTACAACACAACACTGTCGCATCCCGACGAGGCTGATCCAGATCCTGATGTGAATCTGGGATTCTGATCGACAAAGGCCGGGGACCTCCGATGTGCGCGATGAGCCCCCCCCCAACGCAAATGCAAGATCGATTCTTTTTCTTTTTTCTTCTTTTCCATCTCCAATTCCTCTATAAATCTCCCCCATTTGCTGCCTGCCTTCTCCCACTGTCTCATTTGAATACTCCCCTCCTCTTCCTGGTAAGCCGTCTCAATTTCCATCAACCGCCCATGCCTGTGCAGAGCTGACCTGGTCCAAAAAACAGGTCCTGCACCCAACCCCGCAACCCCTCCAAAAGCCCAAATACAGTGCGGTACCCTGAACCACCAACGTCAAGATCTACAGTTCACTTACTCTGTACGCCCAGACATCCCATACACCCTTATCTCTTCCCACAACCAAGAACCAAAGAAAAAAAGATCGACCAAGAGAAAACGCCCAGTATCGCCACTTCTCTTCACCACATCTCATTCTCAATAACTGAAACAAAAAAAAAAAAGAAGAAAAAGAAGAGGAAGTAAGAAAAATAAAATTAAATATATAGAAATATAAAAAGTCATGTCTGCCCCGCCCAAGGATCCCATCACCTGCCATGTCCTCGACACGACCACGGGGAAACCCGCGCCCTCAATGGCCGTGACACTGACCTGTGTCGCTACCCCGGAGATCGTCTTCGAGGCGATCACCAACGCCGACGGCAGGGTCGCGAACTGGGAGAACAGGCAAGGACCCGGAGGGGTGCCAGCGCCGTTCGTGGAACTTCAAGGTGGTGTTGCCGCTGCGTTGAATCAACTGATAAAAAAAGACGGTGTGGCGAAGGAAGGGCTGCCAGAAGGGGCCAGCGTGTGGAAGTTGAAGTTCGAGACGGGGAAGTATTACGGTGTTGAGAAGACCTTTTTCCCCATCGTGGAGTTGAACTTTTTGGTCAAGGAGGGAGAACATTTTCACGTGCCGCTGCTGTTGGGTCCCCATAGTTTCACCACTTATAGAGGAAGTTAAGATACAGAATGTATTATATTACTGTACACAATCATAAGACCAATATCAATTTCATATATTAATTTATCTGTTTCATACATCATTAGGTCTGGTTCCTAAGAGAATTGCGGCCAGTGGGGCCAAAAATCTTCGTTTCCATGCCGCCAACTCCATGTTCATTAAAAGAACCAAAAATCCAAAGGGCCCATTTTATTAGATGCCCAGCCAACCGTTAAACTTTTTGTATGTTCAGCTTCCTTAACAATCCTTTCTTCTTTTCCCGGTCCTTGTACTCATGCCCATCAACGTGATCTGCCAGACCACCCACCCCTCGATGTTCTGCTATGGGGTCGATAGGGCCATTTGCTTGCCGTGTTTGGCTTCCCACGGCCTTCACACTCATATCCTCCAGACTGCTATCTGAATCTTGCATGCCAATCTTTCCCGAGCTAACCCGGCCCTTGTTCCCGTGCTTGCCATGGAAGAACGAGTGACGAGAGCGCGTGCGGACCATGTCAATATCTTGGGCTTCTATCGTAGCATTCTCAGAAGTATCCGCATCTGGGTGGCGCATGGTGGTATTGCGGTCTTGGCCAAGGTCAGTTTCGGGCCCAAAAAGTGGTCAAATTCGATCAAGGACCAAAAGTAAAACAAATAGGAAACTTTGAAACACACCTGTATTAAAAGGTTCTGGAAACCCCGTACTTTTCTCGCTCCCCTTGGACGATTGTGAAGGGGTGGCACGATGGCCCTTGACAGGCAGTTCTTGCACACTAGCACTCATGACTTCGTGGAAGGTATAGGCCTTTTTTAAATGGCTCCGATAATTTGATGGAGGCAATTCAAAGTCTTCGGAATGGTATTGTAGTGGTACTGATCTGAAAGTCAGCGTTTGGCGGAGAAAAGTAGGCATCTTGAAAAAGGTGTTTGGAGCGAGTTGATTCGATCAACATGAAGAGGAAACAAAAGTTGCTTGGCAAGAGAGTTTCTTTGGAAAGAAGACATTTTATACAGCACGGGAAATAAAAACACCAACTTCCTGACCGGCCAGCCGGGCCCGCCAGGCGTGAAACTGGTCTGGTCTGACTGGAAACCAGCGCTTGTGGTGTCGTGAATGTTCATCGATTGCCAGTCAGCTCGTCGGCGCTTGGTGACACACGACAGCGTCTCGGGCCCGCTAACCAAAATAGAAAACCAGAGCGCGCTAGGAGGGACTCGCCTTGGAAAGTGTTGCGATGGACGAATAAGAGATGTCCGTCATGTAAATGCTGGAGTATATTTGGAAGTCGAGTTGGAAATATGAAGTGAGAATTCGTAGGTTTTACGGATGTAGTTGGGCTTGGAAGATGGAGTGGAATATCCCCGGATTTAATAGTTGCAGGCGTCGCGGCAGGTGCAACCTGCAGTCGCAGTGAATAAACTCGGTTGTGGTTTTGGTGGCAGTTGCCAGCCTTGCCTTGGCCACTCCAACCCGGGGGTCAGGGTGGGCATGACGTACCTTCCCAGTGAATCAAATCATGGTGTGGTGGCTGTCAAAACGCCAACGGCCATGGCAGGGGCGCGTGGGTACACTGGAAATGCCGATTGGGGAAGGGGGAATGGGGGGAGGGGATTGGTGCAGAGTCGCCGCTGTCCAGGCCCGGGACAATACAGTACAACAGTACAACAGTACAACAGTATAAGTTCGGTATGGTGTCAAATATCATTCACGCGGATGCAGTGAGTAGATGGGAATAACAGAGCCAAGTTGAAATAAAGGGCCCAACACGCAAATCCACTTCGGCCCACCGCTCAGTACAAATGCAACATCCCCTGACGGCGTGATTTATGCCCAATCTCACGCACAAACTCCATCCCGAACCCAATCCCCTTTGCGGTGGCTTGTCGATAATGCGAGCAGCTAGCTGAGGGAGGCACTGCGTCTGCGTATAGTACCTTCGTATGCCGCCTCGCCGTCGCCGTCGCCGAACGTAACCTCGAATCGACTACGCAAGCGCACGAACACGAAGGCGATGTATGCCGGAGGCAGCACGAGGCTCTATCAGGCAAACTAAACACCCGACCATGTAAGACAGAGCCACCGCACACGTGATCCTCCCCCCTTCTCCGCCCTCATTTCTCTCTTCCCACCGCCGGCAATCTCCTTCCAAGGTGCACATGTGCGTTACGAGTTAGACAACAGCTGTGAGATGAGCGCGATGCATGCTTTTCCCGTCTACACCGCAACTCTCCCACAGGCCATACTGAAACTCCTCATGCTGTGCTTCCATTATGTATATTATGACTTTTGACCTACATTTCTAACATGAAAAACGGTATTTAGCTTGGAAAATGTTGAGAAGGGGGCTTGAATAAGAGAAATAGACTGACTCGGAGCAACACCCATTCCGCGAAGCCGCTCGACATGCCCCGCCAACACCTCCCACAGCGTGTCCTTTATGTTGTACGTGACGTCGTATTTGGCACATGTCTGCCGCACGATTGGTGCAATCGCAGGGTAGTAGTATTGAGACACCTGGGTGTAAATTAGGCTTTTTATGCCCAGGGAGAAAAAAGGGAAGAAAAGGGGAGAAATAAGAGAAACGCGAAAAGAAAGGCTTACGTGAGGGAAGAGATGATGGACGGCCTGGTAATTCAACGACCCGGTGAGAAACGTCACCCAGAAGTTGCCGTGGCCAAAATCCATCGATGATTCTATCTGGAGCATAGACCAGTCGGGCAGATGGCCATCTTCGTCCGGTTGCGGCCAGCTCACATCGTCGTTGACATGACTTGCTTGGAAGACGAGCATGAGGTACAACGACCAGAAACTATCACAACAAACGTAAGTGAGAAATATTCTGAGCAGAGAGAGCTGCGAGAAGAAATATGGTATCACGAAGTGGTGTATCCCAAAAGATAGCTTAATGGTATAAGTTAGTTCTTGGTCTACAATTTTTCTCTCTTCATCTCAAGATTTGTATCTCACCAAAGCAACAGCTGCCCAGATGTATTCTTTTAGCGGCTGTGGATTTATCGTGATACTTTTGAACTGCTGGTCAAGGAACAACGCTTTCCATTCGGTGAGGCGCCGGGACAGAACCAGTTGCGAATAGAGAGGAATCCAGTAATAAGACTGCCAACGGTAGTAGGACCACCAAGGCTGCGACTTGTGTATTCTTACAGGCCCCGGGTTGCTCTGAATAATATCAGGATCAATGGTGGCAATATTTGTGAAAGGGTGATGCCCTAAAACTGTACGGGATTTAGCTTCTGGCACCACAGTCTTGCAGGTACAACTTCATACCATGTTGGTGTATCCATACTACACTGCTCAACCCTGTTAATAATTCATAGAGTCTTCTCATGAAATTCCACACCATCGGCCTACGAGTAAAACTCGCATGGCAGCCGTCATGGAGGAGGAACAACCCCAGCATTGCTGAGCTCCAACCATGGACTATGGCTGCTAACCAAGGAAGGAGTATATAATGCTGACAAATTGTTGGTGAGAACATGATGATATATGTTATTACGAAAACGGCAATGCTTGAAGCGTACCGGAGTAACATTCTTGGGGCATCTCTCGGGTCCCTCCCGATCAACCGGAAGTACTCTTCTACGTTCTAAGACAATTAATACTGATCCACGATAAAAAGATAGATTTTCATCTTCTGAATTTTACATACCTCCCTCACCTCCTTCGCAAATTTACTCTGTTCTGGATACTGCGGCATATCACTCTGAATGAGAGTTCCGACTCTCCATTTTCTATTTCTCTGAGTTAGTTTCTTACAGGGCAATTCCTGCACGAGTCTTTGCTAGGGGCTTACATACTGCAAAATTTTGATTGCTTTGGGGTCGTGGAACGACTCAAAAACAGCCGTTGCATCTCTCCCTGCGGCTGCCAGCAAGAAATCCTTGCCGCCGGGATGCCGATTCGCGAAGCTGGCTACGTTGTAAACCTAGAAGGGTTTTTTTTTTCAGCTTTATGAAATTTTTTTGAGATTCGGCAAAGGGATCTTTTTACTTTACCACGGATAGCGACCCAAGCTTTATCAGATGTTTGCCGTGCTTGCAGTTGCTGCACGGTGATCTGAAGATCTTCTTTCAACATCATGGCGGGTAGGCAGGAGTACCTCGCAGATAAACAGACAGCCTCAAGACTGACCCCTTTTTCTAAGGTACAAAAGAAGACGGAGTGAAGATGGAAAGTTCTAGCGCATGTGACAGAGTTCCTTAGCGGTCTCCAGGCCTCCCCCTGTACGCGTCCAACGATATTTTAACGATCTGGCCGAAACCAGTAATAAGTTGTAGGAAAAGAGATACGCGACATTTATTAAGTAAACCCCATACTTGATAAACTTTCTAGAAGATTTTATAAGCAGGAATGCCTTTAGAAGCTACAAACGAGAAAAAATCTAACAAAACTTTTAATTTCAAAGACACGCGTGCACGTCCTTATTTATTTTACCCCTGAGCACCCACTCAACCGCCCAAACTAGGGACGTCGTCGGAGCAATGCAATTTCTGATAAAGAAGTGTAAGCCCAGAGGGTTTTAGCCTAGCAACCTAGCTTCCAGGCAAAAAGAAAATGCTCAGAAATGTTTTCCTGTTAAATCATCGAGACGGAATGAGGAACAGCAGAAACAATTCTTAGCGTCGCTCTGGCGATCCTGGGCCATCGCTAAAACCCCTTATCGAGAATTTATTTTAACTACAAATTCTCAAAATATAGGAACAATTCGGAAAATTCCGCAGCTAAGACAGATAAACATCAGTGAGATAACAGATCCAAAGTAGAGCAAAGCTAATTTAAAGTTTGAGGCTCGTCAAAAGAGCTAACCGATGAATACTTCATGATATTCCTTGGGAGATCTTGCCATGAAGTCTCGAAACGTAGCCCAGCGCAGTGGATGTCTGGATTAGCGCATAAGTTGTATATTCGCAATTCTGCTCATAGTTTGAAACTGGATTTGTGATGTTGGCTGCTGTTAATAAGAGAGTATTATGATCCCAGATATATCCACGACATTCGGCGTAGATCTATCTTCCTGCAGGCTCAGAGGATAGGGAAGGGAATTTTAACAGGGATGCCGACTAATTTGAGGCAGCCCATTGAAGTGATAGTTAAGGGATTTTTGGGGATCAAGATGGTCCAGATTGGTGTCAATCTAGTTATGTTCAGAGCAGGAATATTAAATCAAGAGAAATGAAGGAGAATAAAATTGCCTACCTATGTCTGGAGGTGGTTTTTTAGGGTTATTTTAGCTTACGACTAGTAGCCCTTGGCTGCCAGAATTTTTATCAGGAGTTCTACTCCGTACTCCTCATAACCTATTTAGACGAGAGAGGGGAGAGTTTGTTTAAATAGAGTTATGACATAGCATGAGGTAGAAGAGTGGCTAAGGCTAACTTGACGGGGTAAGATGCCGGACCAACAAGATGCCAACTGCTTGGGCATGACCCTATCACTCGAGGGTTCTGAATACATCCTACGTAGACCGAGGATTAAGACTGTCTGATCAATTGCTTGGAAGATACCATCCCAGGTATTATTCTGATTTCTCCATTCCGAGGATTCAGATTCGGTGCTTCGATCCGCACACTGTCCTGGAAACACAAGCGCCCATCCACGTAGAGCATGCCGCCGAAAAGATCATGAATCTCTTTCAACAACTCGTCGATCCCACTCGGATCCAGCAGCATTTCACGCAACCACCTTTGTTTACCCCAATGTGAAAACCTCGGCCATCCCGTGTTCACCATCATTCTGGTCCACGTACTAGAATCACGATATAGTCTCCCGTCCAGCGATTCCCCGTACTTCCTGAGATTCAAGATCTCCTTGAACTCTTCCAATCCACGGGGCCTATCCCACTCGGCTGTCAGAGTGATCATTTCCAGTCTTCCCATTTGACACCAATCGCCCAGCGCTCTCAACGAAGCCGTCATCCACTCCAGTTCGTCACGATCTAGAAGTTCAAGGCTCAGTTTGATTTGCCGTATGCGTCGAACATGGCGATTCTTGGCCAAGCCTTTGAACTTGTGGAAGAGCTGGGTTGGTCGTCGAACACGGAGGCCGTTATGTTGCCAAATAATGTCCTTGCACTCCCGATGGACTTGCTTGCATGTTCGTAGGAGCCACAGCGAGCGCGCGACATCAATCGACCACGGAGAAAGCGTCACATAGCCGGACGGGGAGGCGAGGGCATAGGTGTATATCTGATCGCGGATTTCCCGGGGGACGGCCAGGAAATGGATAGGCATGGCGCTGGTGATGGTGGTGGAGTTGTCGTTTGGATGATGATAATGGGTGCAGGGATTGCATTTACAGTACTCCGTACAGCAGTCGCACGACACCAGACCGGCAGCGGCAGCGGCAGCGGCAGCCACCGAAATCGAAGAAAATCACTTTACGCGAGAAAGCGCGTCGCGTCGGTTCGCGACTCCCAACCCCCCAACCTCCTCTCCAAATCTTATCCTGATATTTCTAAATAAAGGTCAAGAACTGTCCTCAACAACCACCTTCCATCTTCCGTACCTCTCAATGCTTCAAATATAGTTTCTCTGACGCGTGTAATCTTCCACTATGCCGACAGCACTCAAAAGGCGGAAGCTGTCAACGAACCCCCGGAATGCGTCTTCCCCAGCAAGCACTCGAGGAATCGATGCTTTTACGAAGGTTTCCAAGGGACGTAGCTCCTCTAAAGCGATTAACGAGAAGGATGATTTTGTCGACATCATTGCAATTACCACATCAGACCGTCCTAGCAATGGTAGAAAGAGAAAGCTCGTGGCCAGGGACGTGGATGTGATCGAGGAACAAAGCGTCGAAGAGCGTCTCACAGCAATATTTTCAACAGCGCCGGGCCATCGAGAATTCAAGAGTCTTCCCAAAAAGCGAGAAGACAAATCTCAAGAATATCCGCAAACACCTCGGAAATCGATTCGAAGCAAAGACGCTCTTCCCTCAATTGACACGCCTACCAAAGGCGCTCGAAGCCTTCTTGACCGCTTCTGTATTTCTTCAACAACTCCTACTCGATCACCATTCGGCTTCAATGGCTCCAGTTCAAGTATTCTACAATCCACGCCCGAGGAGAAATACAACCAGTCCCCGCAAGAATTGCCCTCCGAATTGTTAGACCTTATAAATCTACACGCAGCATTTCTCACAGCATTGTCACTACATTGTGCGCACAATGGAATGCAATCTCCTGCGGACCTTAGGAACCTCTGCCCAGATGTCGCTAGAGCATGGGGGAAACGAAAAGTCTTGCCAGATGATATTCGTAGAACGCTTGGGGTGTTGAATACAAATATTAGTGAGGAAAGCGAAGAACATAGAATATCAAGGTTGAGCTTGTCGGATTATGGACATGGCAAAATATGCGTGGAGATTGGAGATACTGCTGGAGAATTGGGGGCCGTGGCACGCCCCATGAATGAGAATAATTTGAACGAAGTATTCGTACGAGAGTTACGAGTAGCATGGAAGGAAAAAGCAATCGATATGGATCTGAAGAGATTTATAGAAAGCTTGCCGGTGGAGCCGGTCACTATCTGTCCATCGGTAGCAAAAATATCACCGCTACTGGCCAAAGGACAACAGAGATTGGAAGACCTGAGAGCAGGCATAATTCTCAAGAAGGATACTATCAAGGAAAAGGTTGAAGAGCCAAATGCTACAGGGACGAAACCTACGCTTCTGGAACGACTTAGAGCGAAGCAGTTGTATCAATCAACCCTTCCCCCACCCCCTTCGAAAGAAGAACTTGCGCGAAAGGCGGCACTGCAAAGATTAGATGAAGTTGTTGCCGTCTTGACGATCTTAAGTACCTCAAGCTCTATTGGCCAGCAACGCATTTCCTTCACACTTCCAACTGTTATTGGCAAACTGAAGGACTCGTTCAAGAATCCCATGTCAAAAGAAGAGGCAGATAGATGTATCAGAGTATTGACTTGCGACATCACCCCGGAATGGGTAAAGTTGGTGAAGATGGGCAAGGTTGAAGCTCTTGTTGTAAATAGAGATGAGAGACCCACAGATTTGGAAATAAAGGAACGCATCAGGCGTGCTACTTGAAATATAGGAGTTGGATAACCCATTACGAATGATGACCTGCAAGCACGGTCCAAGGAATTGCATAGACACTGTAGATAGAATTTAACGAAGTGATGAATGACCGCTCTTCTCTATTCCCGTCCGTGACTGACTTCTATGATCGCACAAGTACTCAAAAACTCATGATCCTATAATCTCTGGTTCCTTCACTCGGTAGTAGAAGAAGCAGGCCTGTTCCACTTCTCTATCTCCCTTTTCATTAAAATTCCCTTTCACTTCTTTTTTGGACCAAACCTCGGTGCTCCAATATCATTTCCCCTCAGCTTAATGCCCAACACTTTTTCCATGCTCGCCAGCACCTTCTGATCAGGGGTGGCGGTTCCGCGCTCAAAATCCGCCACGATAGCTGGAGTGGTATTACACTTGGTGGCGAGATCCTTCTGGGTCATCTTCGGCTCCATCTTCTGTCTGCGGTCCGAGATGGCAGCACCGACTTCCTTTCCGATCGTGGTAGGCTTGACAATATCGTCGCTGCGATCAACTTTGGTCAAGTGTTGGCCTTCGACACCAGGTTTCGACGCCTACGAAGCGGGGTTAGTGGGCGGTCGAGGGCAAGTGAGAGAGGAGTGGGATATGGATGAAACTTACAGAATTACCAGCACCAAATTTCTTCTCGGTGCCGATCACCGTACCACTTCGTTGCGCGGCATTGAGCGCAGACTTGCCCCTCACGACGGTCTCCTTGGCCGACCCGCCTCCACGAGTCTTGCTCCCAATCTTGGTCACGGTATCCCAATCATCCATCTTGGCGGCTTTCTCTGTGTTCAAGAGGATAGGTCTGTGTGGAAGAGATGTATTTTGGTTGCGTCGTGGGAAGAATGAAGGTTTGTTCGTTGTTGAATCGGGCTGGAGGGTGGAGGGTGGAGGGCGGAGGATAAGTATTTAAAGTTCACCGAATATCACAGAAGACTCAATGAGGCTGTGGTGGCAGTGGCTGTGGTGGCAGTGACGCTTGCCGGGTGAATCAGACGCTAACCCCGATTGGATCACGACCCCCGGTTAGATCACGGAGGGCCATAACGCTGGAATGGATGAAGATGAAACTCTGGTCCGCACGCAATGGCATGTTGTATGTCTTTCCATCATTGTTTCTTTTCCTTAAGTTATTGTCGATACTCGTACTATGAATGTTCTTGGGATATAATTGAGTTGCGAGCCACGATGTATTAGAGAAAGTCAAAGTTGACCGATCCTCATTTTGCGTTACCCCGCTGGTTTGATATCAAAGCGGAGGTCAGATATGGAGATGACATCGCTGGCATTGTTGCCACTTGCTGTTTGCATATTGTTTGGGGGGGCATTGGACATAATCCTCCTCTTTTTATTTGCGTTAAACCAGAGGTGGGACACGGTTCAGGAGTTTTGGGGACTGTATTTCAACTCCGCCATCGTCATAAGCATCACCAAGACAACTGCTCTGCTGTTCGTTGGATTGCAAATATCTCGCTGTATAAAAGGTCTCCGAGCATTGTCTGCCTCAATTGATAGCTTCCCAGTGAAGCCTTTGATATTTCCTTGTCGAACTAGCCATACTCGATTGTTCCCTACGATACATTCCTTTTCATACTCGTATCTCTTCGTCGGAATTCCGGTTGGATGGAAAGGATCTATTGGGGGCCTCCTTTCCGTAGATGACATCAAGGAGCAGGCTCCGTGGTATATTAGGCTTCTTTCTCTAAGCCCTGGAAATGCTTGGTACATCGTCAATAGTGATGATTACCTCAGGAGAGGTCACATGGAGGATAGACTCCAAGGCAAACTTCGTAACTATCTCAAAGGCCAGGTATATTTCCCTCGCTCCATATTGCGTTCTACTATTGACAAAATACAGGGAATTGACCCTGCTCAATTCTCATACGCCTACCTCTTCACAGCAGCTCGTTTTCTGAACTACGCCTCCAACCCAGTCTCACTCTGGTACCTCTACTCCCACGACAAGGAACTCACAGCCCTTGTCCTAGAGGTGAACAATACTTTTGACGAACGACACATTTACTTTCTTTCCCCTGCCCACAACATCCCAGATGATCCCTCGAAAGAAATCCGCTACACTGGCTCTTGGCCCAAGGACTTCTATGTTTCGACCTTTAACTCCAGAGCAGGCTCCTACTCGTTCTCGGCCAGTGATCCTTTCTTCCCACACATGACCGGCTCGGGGCAAATAAACTCCACCATCACTCTCTCCTCCTCGCAAGGGCACCCCAAACTTATTGCTCGCGTCTGCTCTGCCTCCGAGGCTCTAGACCCCGCGGCGATGACTGTATGGGAGAAGACCAAGTTTCTATCCATGTGGTGGTGGGTTGGCCTTGCTACATTCCCACGAACGGTGAAAGAAGCATTGATTCTACTGTTTCAGCGGAAGGTAGCTTGGGTCTTTCGTCCTGAGCCGAGGAAGAACACTATGTCGCGACATGCTGATGCCACGGAACTTTGCATCGAGCGGGGCTTCCGCTCCTACCTCCAACATCTTGTCGAGGGGTCCGAGAGGAGTTTGAAGGTGCGATACATACCGGCCGGGCTCATCCCATCCTCCATATCTTCACCGATGTTGGCACCCGAAGAGGAAATAATTCTCTCGCCGTCTGCACAGCTCTCACCAGACACGGCAGAGGAGTTAGAACTCCAAGTCTTAACACCAAGCTTCTACTCCCGACTCGTACAGTATCCCGACCTCCTAGACGGGATCCTCTCAGAACATCAAGACAGCGCCACTATTTGCATTTCGGACTCTAAAATCACTTCCTCACTGTTCCCTCAATCTCTATCTCATCCTAACCCGCAACCAATGGCAACAACCCCTGTTCAAAAAGGACTGAAATTCCTCCTCTCCACTCTCCGCAAACGTCCCTCACCCATCCACAACCTCACCGACGACCCCACCACAACTACAGCCACAACCAGCTCTCCCTTTAATCCCCCCACCATCCCCTCAACCAGACTCTTGACCTCGACCTCCCAGCTAGACAAACATATACAAATATCCGCCCCCCAACCCCAGACCGCCGAATACGTCTCATGTGTTCTGAGACACCTCGTCGTGCAACGTTTCGCATTCAGCTTCCCTGAGCTTCTCTCCTTGCAGATCTTCTCCCTCCGGTGTGCGGCGGCTTGGCTCGTAGCTCGTGCTGTCTTCGGAAATGATTCTGCCGCCTTGTAGTAGTGGGTGCTGATGCCGTTGCAGGGAACTTCGTGTCGATGAGATGAAAAATCGGGGGCCTGGGGGGGTTTTGTTACTTTATATAGATGTTATCTTTTGATAGAATATAATAGAATGATGAATGGATAAGATTGGCTTTGTTTATCTTGATTGCATTGGTGGGGCATTGAAAAAAGGAACCAAGGTGTGTGTATGTGGGGTTCACTCGCATGTTTCTTATGGTGTAAAAAGTATACTTTTACCCAAAAATCCATTTATATCTTCGTTACCAGCCTCTTCTGCTGCACGCCAAGCGCCTATAGGTCCCGAAGTTTGGACTTAATTGTGATCACAAAGAAAAGGATAGACAACAGACAACAGGCAAACAGGTAGAAAGTGTGTTAGACAGGGCCCTCTATATACGTATGTAGCATCATTCAATACTTTGATCGGTGGATGCATCAATCCAAACTCTCCAAACCGGCCGACTTCTACACCACCTTCTACCTATCCCAAGGGAGAAAAAAAAAACTAAAGGCAAAATATGGAACTTGTGGTCTCTAGACCAACCCGAACTCCTTCACTCTCTCAAACTCCGTAGTTGGCAAGTCCTCGTTTCGCACAGGGACTTGCCGAATAGAGGAAAAACAACCGAAAAATAATGGAGATGTACAGCCGTGTCGCCGGTCCCAACGCTAGGAAATAGACATTATACAGTAGTAGGTAAGTCACGTCAGCTCTCTGCCCTCCCCTTTTCCTCCCATGCATGCCCGCAGTTGGAAAACGGTCTATATACTCATCCAGCCAAACATACCCGTGCAAGCCACCAGTAGAAGGGTGGTTAAGATCCCGGCGCCCACCTTATCACCTTCCGTAGCAGGCTTCAATGCTGCAGGATCGGAAACACTCTGGGACCCGGCATTCGGGTTGCCTTGGCTGGTACCTCCGGTAGCGTTCGTCAATGGCCCTCCAATATCCGCCAATGGAAGCAGGTTGGTGAAAATAACGGACATGGCAGCCATTTGCTGACCAACTCCCTGGGTTCCATCCCACACGGTACCCTTCGACCAAGAAAGTCCGCAAGTACGGCCGTTAGTTCCGCCAGAGCACTGTTGTGCAGCAGCAACAGCCGATGCGCGGAGAACAGGCATGATAGTATCGCGGGTGAAAGGAGCTACAAAAGTAGTCGCTGCCATCCAGCGGGTGAGATAGGCTTTGAAACTGAACATATCAGTCGTGCACGTCAGCTTTGGCTCGCATGCAACTTCGTATGCGATGTTGTCCGGGAAGAAGACCTCAATCGTCGAGTTAAGGAGATTCTCCACACGCTGTTGCCACATAGCTTGGGTGCTTCCATTTGTCTGTATTGCGTTAGTATATGGGAAAAGTTTCAGGCTGAGCAGTTTGTGGCCTTCAAATTCGGTATACTTACGTAGTTGTACATATTTGCAGCACCGAGTAACCAAACACCCATGTTGTATGAGAATTGAACCTTGTTGATATCGGTGCAATTAGTTTCGATGTGGGCACCATCATAAATGTAGTAGTTAGAATCCATCAGCCCGACACTCTGAACCCAATCCCAGGCCATTTCCGCACGTTGAGCGTAGGTATCATTATTTGTATACCGGGCAAGGCGAGACCCGAGATTAAAGAAGCAACCATTGGCAATGGTATTTTTGTAGTCATATCCAGTAAGATAAGGGTACACTTGCCATCGTAGTCTAGAAGAGGTCAATAAAAAAACATCCAAAGATGTTCTCGAAAAAGACTTACCCGCCACCACATGTCGAGTCTGGTCTGGCAGCTTGCGTGTTAAACACGGCCTGAGCAAGGGAAAGCCACGAAGGTTGATTAGCAGGAGGGTTTTGAAAGTTCGTCTCGGCCGCAGACATAGCGGTCATTCCCCAGAAACCCTGATCGTCGTTACCCATAGACTGTGACCAATTCGAAGGCATCATATCATCGTGCTCGCCAACCTGCCATTGGATACCCGCTTCGGTGACATCGTTGTACGAGGTGTCGCCCGTGTAATGCCAATAATCGATCAAAGTCCCCCACATCGCACCGGCTTCCCACCAGTAGTCTATAGAACATCAGTCACGACCGGATCGATAGGGTTTCTCTCTGGAGAACATACATCCCCAAGTAGGGTTCGGGGGAGGTCCAGGGAGTACTCCGGGGATTTCGCCCGAGGTATTCCCCTTATAATATGTCATCATGTCGTAGGCAATCGTGGCCGCTACACTCTTAATGGATGCTATCAATGATCAGTACCGTCTATCTGCCAATCCCTGGTCTCATCCAGCGAACAATCACATACATGCGTCATCAATACTGAGATCAATTGCGCTTACGAGCCCGCTCCCAAGCAGAAGGGCCGTGGCGGCGCGTGAAATCGAGGTAGAATACATGATTCGGGGGAAAGGAGGTTGATTAATTGGAATCGTTCGGGGTTGTTGACGAGGCGGATGGGATCGGTCTCCAGTAACGAGTGGACGTCAGATACTTCACAGATCGCACATTCACGGCGATGCTTGAAGCAGTGACAGAAAAGAAAACCAAGGTTGCGAAGAGGTTACGCAGCCAGAGTGAGGTTGGTGAATGAACGGACCAGAATGTTGGAGTTGGAGGTGGAGGGTAGTGAAAAGGTAAAAGAGGGAAGACTGGGAAACGCCAAGGCTAGCTGAATGTGACATGGACTCATTTCGGGAGCGGGACGCATGATTGGCCGGACCCTGCCGTCTATATATTGAACGTGCACAAATACGCGCACTGCTGCATAATTTGGCCCTGCGAATGCCTCGATGCATAAAACCGCCCCCTGATAAAGGTCCCAAGATCGGTGTCGATCGGATAGGGGGCTATGCTCTACCGCTGGGCGAACGCTAACACCGGGAGCACGCAAACGCCAACCAAACAACATTCAGCCGGTAAATCGAAAATCGCTCTCCATAAACCCATAAACACAATGCAATTTGTATGGTAAGGTTTCTTATCCCGCTCCACTATGTTTCACGACCAACGACCAACGATGCAATCGGGGTCCAGAGAGACTTGCTGAGGTGGTCGACGTTAGCTGGTGTGCTGGCAGTCCCATACTACCTACCCTACTCTATACTCGAGGCATCTAAAGTTGTCTATTTGCGTTCGTTCCGTTTCGTTTCGAAGTCCATCGAGCCTAGGCGCCCTCGAATTTACTCAAAGATTGCAAGGCAAAAATCACTGCACAAATGACACCGGAAAACTCTAGTGTGAATATCATGTCCTAAATGTATAATCGTATTACTTTTTGTTGCTGCCTTCTAAGTATGTTTGTAGCGACCCTAATGTAACTCCATCCTTCTTCACTCGTTATTCCCACGAGCCAAGAAAGTTTCAAATTTTGAATAGTACACCCTGACGGGCTGCCCAATGCTCCTCTCAAATAACGCTATTAAATGCAATCCCATCCATACGCAGTGATGCCTTTTGAATATTATCGTCAATTTACAAAGCGGCAATACCAGCCATCAATGCACCCATAACAGCAACGATGGAGCCAGAGATGAGGGCACCTGCATTAGTGGTTTGAGTTGATGCCGGCCCGCTGGCTGTCGAGGATCCTGTGGGCTTGGCCGTCGTCTTGAGTCCAGTTGCAGTGCTGTTACCAGAGGTGCCAGCGCTGCCAGTTCCAGATGGAGAGCCTGGAGCGACTCCGGCTCCCGTGGCTGAGGAACCTCCAACGCCATTTCCTGCGGCTTGAGATGGTGAAAGACCACTACCGCCTGAAGCAATAACGGAGGGTGAAACCGAAGGTGCCAAGGAGGACTGCACAGATGATTGTACAGAAGACTCTACAGAAGACTGTACAGAAGACTGTACACTCGCCACAGAGGATGCGGCTGTAGCTGAGGATGCTGGGGCAGAACTGGAGCTCTCTGAGACGTCAGAGCAAGAGAGATCAAAGTATGGTGTGGTGCTGAGAGGGTTGCCAGAAGTTATGCCGAAGCTTGGGTTGGGAGTTCCCGCATCGGCATCCTCAATAGTGAACCAGTAGGTGTTTGTTGTACCGAACAAGGGGCATCCAACTTGGTCCCAGTAGGTCTTGGCATTTGCAACAGATGGGACAGCAAGATTTTGGGTGGAACCGCTCACTGGCCATCCAGTCTCGGTGACCCAGACAGGCTTTCCACCAACAGCACCTTGGGTGCTTGAGAGAGCGGATAAGAAAAGAGACTTGCCACTCTCAATTCCGTTGGACATAGTGTTTTGGAAGTATGGGTAAGCATCCATTCCGACCCAGTCACAAGCCTCAGCAACAGCTGAGTTGGATCCGTTCACCCAAGCCGTCCAGGTATCGACGTGGCCGATGGGGACCTTGCTCAAAGCTGTGCCAGCCAGAGCAGATCGGACTTGACTAATATATGATGTGAGGGTTGCCGGATCGGCACCATATCCTGACATTGCTGCAATTCCGGTTGGGGAAATACGATAGAGATCCTCACTTCCGACGGAGATACCGACCACTATATCTGTGAACGAAGATGACCACTTGCTGATGGCTGAGTTCAACGCAATCAGCTCGGCGTTGAGGCCATCTTGTCCACCGGATGCCCAGAGGCCCAGGAGAAGAGAAGTACCCTGGGAGATCGCAGCTGGGATGGCTTGTGTGGGTTCATTAGTTGAGCTTCCACCTTGCTGGGCGGCTGTTAGCGGTCTGAATATTTGGAGGAGGGGGTTGAACATACAATCATAGTATATAATCTGGCACTGGTAAATCCGGATGATCCGACGAGGTTCTTGGCGGTGCTGAAAAGAGCTTCGAAATCGGATTGCACTCTGAAAGAGCCATCTGACTTGGTTGAGCCATAGTTGAAGCCTTGCAGAGCAGAGGCCGAGACAGTGGATGAGAGAGACGCCGCAACGGCGAGAACAAGAGATGAACGCATCGTGAGCGTCTGTGTAATTCCTGTCGAGGAGAAGGGTGTCGTAATTCGAGAACGAATGTGGAGGGACGTGAAGAACTCGTTTGTTCTTAGTGGGAGCGAGTGTAGCGGGATCGAAAAGAGAATGTACAGACGAAGATGAAGACAGTAAAAGCAGAAGTAGAAGTATGAATGAGAAAAGAAGAATGACGAGATGTCGTGGTGGCGAGATATGAGGAGCGGAAGTGAGCGAGCGTGAGGAGAAAAGGGAAGAAAACCTGTAAGAATCGGAAAGCTCGTGTTGGTGCTAGACTAGAACTATTTTTACGATGGCGCGTCGTTCTTGCTTGTTTGGTTCCTAGTGGAGTCCCAGTTCAGGAGGGCAGTTACGAGCAGGTACCGGTAGGTCCAGTCCAGTCCAGTCCAGTCCAGTCCAGTCCAGTCCCGTAGTCCAGCACAGAACCTCCGCCCTGTTGACTCTGTGCAGCAGCACGGCGTTGGTTCTGACAGTGGAATGTGCAGATTTTGTGCTTCGTTCCTGACTACCCCGTCCACGTAGAGCCCACAGCAGTCACTACCTCGCTCTGGCCCAATCAAGCGCTGTGCGGTGGGGCCGGCTCACACCAAGCGAGGCGCCACCCCCCCCTTCTGGGCCTAGCCCTTCTGAAAATTTTGTCGCCCTGGACTGTCCGTGGCCATGACGTATCCGCAGCTTGTTGATCCTGCCGCAATGGGCGGTGTTCCTGCATCGCACGGCGCTGTGTTGTCACCACTGTCTGTACTATTATTATGGCATTCTGACTGGATTGTGTTGATCCGCAAGAGTCAACGCCACCGCCGTGTCTCTCTCTCTTTCAGCGTCCTCTGTCTTCAAATTCATACAATACGGTACACACAATCTCAACGAAAGGGTATGATATGCATGTGCACAACGCACAGTCATCAACTTAATCAACCTGTGCCAACTTTCCGCACGTTTTCTCGTGTTGGTGACAGTTGCCGCCATCCGATCTCCCTCTTCCCCTCTCCTCTTCCTTGTCTGAATACGAACAATGCAGGGGGCGCCTAGATCAGCCGATAGAAACAAACTCAAAATATGTTCTAGCGTCCTATCTCCGAATACTGTGAATGGATCCCAAGCGACAATTAGAATGGGGGCATCGGCTCCATCGAACACCTTTGAACCTTTGACTCAGCTGGTGACGAAAGGTCAGGTGACCTAATCCCGTTCTTTATAAATATCGCATCTATGGAGCTATTGTATTTCTACAAAACCAAGCAGATGTATTGTCCGGTTTATCATCGATGGCTCAAAATCTTTACTTCTAACATCAAATCCAAAGAGAGGCTGAAGTTGCCTTTGCACGTGCACATATATGGAGTCACGTGCCTAAATTAGTCTCTTCGATCCAAATCATTCGTAGCAAGGCTGCCTACTCTTTCTAGGAGTAGAGTAATATCTACGATACTTAGTCTTGAGGTTTGATACGTTTTCCAAATTGAGAGAGGGTAGACGAAGATTGGGACGAGAGAACTTCTTTGTCTAGTGATAAAAGTATACATCCCTTACCCTCTATGTTTCTTTCCAATATCTAGCTCAGTACTGTATTAGCAAAAGCGCAAAATCAGTCCCACCAATCTACATCAAAGCTTTGTTGAATGTCATTCTAGCTCTTGGTGCCATTGCCCCTGGAATAGTTGGCTTGTTCCCCAAAATCTCCTCGATCTCTTTCATGACTTCGTCAGTCATCTTTGGCAACAGGTCCAAACACTTCACATTCTCCTTAATCTGTTCGGCCTTGGTTGCTCCAAGAATGGCACAAGATACATTTGGGTTCTTAATAACCCATGCCAATGCTAATGATGCCATCGTGCCCCCGAGCTTCTCAGCCACCTTGGTTAATGCCTTGACCTTCTCGATCTGGGCTTTTGTTTCTGGCTGGTCAAACTTGGACGCAGAGTCCTTGGAGATAGTAGCATATCTGGAATCGGAAGGAACTCCGTTGTTATACTTGCCCGTCAAGATGCCTTGATAGAGTGGCGACCAGATCGTGGTACCGTAATTGTAAAGCTTGTACAGAGGAGCGTACTCGCCCTCAAACCTGTCGCGCACAAACATATTGTATTGTGGCTGCTCGACGACGGGCCCTTGAAGGCCAAGACGAGTTGCGACATGCTGGGCATGTTCGATTTCGAAGGCGGTCCATTCACTGGTTCCCCAGTAATGTGCTTGCCCCTTCTCAATGATGGTGTTGAAAGCGCGGACGGTTTCTTCCATGGGCGTGCACCAGAAATCGGCACGATGGGCATACACGACGTCCACACTATCTAACTCAAGGCGCGTAAGGGAACGCTTCATGCCTTCGATGATGTGTTTTCTGGACAACCCATGGTTGTTTGGGAACCCGTTTCCTGCAGCACACAATCAATAATCAATTCTGGTCTACATTCGACATAGAGATCCCAATTCTACTCACCATCACCAAACATCAACTTGGTAGTAATAACGTAATCATCTCTCTCAAATCCACACTTCTTCAGGGCCTTCCCCATAATAATCTCGCTGTCACCCTCAGCGTAGACCTCAGCTGTGTCGAAGAAGTTGATTCCATGATCCCATGCCTCTTGCATACATGACGCCGTCTGCTCGATCTCTTTCACGCCACCATCCGCACCATACGTCAGCCATCCACCGAGCCCAAGCACAGATACCTTGAGCCCAGTGTCGCCGAGATAGCGGAACAGCATATTATGCGGTTCAAACCGCTTGCCGGTCTGCGGGAAGCCTTGTTTGGGCATTTTCAGAGCTTCAATCTGTCAGTCTCATACTTCATAAAATTACAATAGTGGGCAAACTGATAGGACTAACATTTGAAGCTTGAAAAATGGTAGAGGGTGCAGATGTAGCAGCAATTGTTGTCCTTTTGCAAGAGATGGGTATTTAATCCTTCAATTAGCCGCAAAAGTCAAATAATATCAGGAAAAGAAAACGTTCAGAGATCAATTGAATTCGCAAAGTCAATTGGGAGAGGCTTGATCGATCAATTGTTCTACTTTCTGAAAGTTTCGAGAAGTAAACAAAAGACCTGAAAATTGGAGAATTATTAATCCAGTGCAAGGAAAGTGGGGTTGCACGACGAAAGAGGTACCGCGGAGTGACGGAATGCGGTGAGAACCGAGTTTAGTGGGGCGATGGGCCTCCCCGCACCCATCATAGCCCCATCCTCCCCGATAAGAGTCACTCGGCCAAACCTGTTTCTGTTAAGAACACTGGTGGACCGGAGTATAATAGTATATAACAGATCATTACCGATAACGCTAATTCTGTACTATGGCCTATCCCGCTAGATCATATGAAATTTTCTTGCCCCCTCATTCTCTAACGACGGATGAGCGCTACTTGGAAGCGATTAGAACTACCTACATGGATCAGCCAGCATAAGTTTAAGCTTACACGGGTATTGCATAAGCTTGATGATACACAGAGTGCAATAACTGAATGTACCGATTCTAATGGCACGCTTCACTACCACCATGGAATACGGCAACCGTCCGGAGTGAGCCCTCCGATATTTCAGTCCGGAGAAAAATATTGATTGGACCTCGGCACGTTCATGGTGACAAATAATTGTTTTTATGTGGGTCGTACAATCCTATCATCTATGGTGTACTCTATGAATGGGATGTAGTAAACCCTTCAGGTTTTGTAAGCCTACGAGGTTAGAGGAGAGTTTTAGGATCATGAAGTTCATGGTGCTCATATCAGAAGAGGTGGAAAGTTATTGAAATAGGCATCCCGGATTTAAAATAGTGGGGAATTCCTGTCGACTTTAAACCACCGTCCGGTTCAAAATGAGAGCTACCATGGATAGCTATCGACAATGAGAAGGTTGCACCTAACATATGATTGGAAAACATCAAAGGGAAAAATGACTTGGGTTAAATCCACAGTGAGTCGGAGAATAAAAATAGCCAGGCTTGTGAGGTACTCTAAAGTAAGGCCTAAAGGATTTATAGTTTTATAAAATTGTAATATAAATAAGATATAACTAGTATAAGAAATACTTGAATTGTCAAAACCAAGCCACATGCTAAGTAGTGACCTTTTACTCTAGACACGAACCAAACCTAACCTAAAAGAAATAGATTGAGACGCAAGTTTAACAGTTTTGGCAGTCTAGATACTGGGGCAGGCCTCTGGCGTACCCGCTATCCGGATCTATCGTATCGATAAAGCAGTGTGGAACTGACTCAATGTATCCAAATTCGATATTCAATTAGAAGTATTCTTTTTCAGAAAGAAGAGCTTATAATATAAAACAGGCACACCAAATTGCAAAAGTATATAATTGATGACTACACGATTAAGCGCTTGAAAAAAGCCATCAACCTTCACTGTATGAGGGACTGGTATCGCGACAAGGAGCGAAATACAGTACATACAGCACAGTTAGTTACTCGTAGTACAGTAAGTTGATCAAATCAGGAAACCAACCCAACTACGACACATTAAAAATAATCGAGAGAGAGTTGGTGTTTGGTTTGGATTACTAGCAGGGTAACCCTTGGTCTGGAAGGGGCGTGATGGCGTGTTTTCTTCGTGGCTTGCGCACCCAATGGTTTTTGGGGATCGCTGTCAGCCAGCCTTGCTGGGGTCACAACGCGTCACCTCGCGAATTTCTTACTCTCAACCCTCACACTACAACCACCGTGAGCAATGACTTGATGAACAAAGCTTTTGGCGCGCCTCCGGTTCCGGTTCGTATCCGGGTTCGATTAGATTGCAATGGAGAGTTGGAAGAATGGCCGACGAGACTTATTTGAGCAGCTGACAAAAATCTGCAATCAAATTGGGGATAATGTGGCGGTGGGTAGGTATCCCCATCATCAGATTGCCTGACAACTGGCTGACCATTGCTGGCTTTAGAACTCGGCGATAAGGATACCACCAAGATTTCAAATCAGGAGCTTCGATTGCTCCGGGAAAAATCTACACAAGCCGAGAAGCTCGCTGATGACAATTGTCGTCTTGCAGACGAACTGGAAAGGTGCCGAGAAGTGGCGTTGCGCGCCGGTCAACTGGAGAATGAGAATAAGCGTTTGGCAGCAGAGCTTGAGAAGAATTTTCAGCAACGGCCAGCAGTTGAGACACCCCGGCCGCAGGTATATATAGGTGGCCTCTTGAAATCAACGCCTACCTCCAGCGAACCACCCTCTTCAGCGGCACCGATCGGGCTTGATGAATCGAAGCCAGTCACCAGAGACAAACACCAAGCATTGATTGGGAAATACAACAAGGTATGCGATACTTACTTGGCAACGAAGGCCGCAAATAAGAGAATGCAAGATCTACTAGATAGGGAGAAAGAAAAGTGTGGGAATTGGGCGATATATTCGAATAAGTTAGAGGGGAAAAATGCTCAGAAAGAAGAAAAGATAATGAGGCAGGAAGAAGAGATTCGAAGACTCAAATTCCGGCTGTATGGTCCGCCTAGTGACATTGTAGAGATAGGTTGTGAGGAACCTGATACCAAGGTCTTCGAAAGAAATTCCGCGAAGAAAATTCAGACAGAGAAGCAAAGGTTTGAGGGCAGTATTCTGAGTAATGCTGAACAAGTCGAAGTGCATCAGATTGGCCTAGATGAAGAGTTGAATCTTCCAGATCTCCACACTATGGCTTATTCTAGCGTGGAGGAAGTCGATATTAGTGCCATGACCTATCACACAAGCTCAACAGATGGAGAATCGGACACTGCTCCACCTGCTAAAATATGCGGCGCAGACGTTCTTATTAAAGACGAACAGTCGACAGAGGCGTATATCACACAGAATACACAAGATACACCTGTTGTCTTGTCTTCAAGGAGCGTGAAGAAGCGGAAAGGTCGACATGGCAGCCCGCAGCTAACCACGACATCAAAAATCAAAATAGAAACAATCACAAGCAGCCCCATTGCACTTGCGGAATTCGGGTCTTCAAACCCAAGTGACAGTCTCGACCTTGATGATATTGGCGAGAAGGTTGATACACCTCGGAAACGACATCGTTTACTTGAATTATCTCGCACGGCTACCAGGACAATCTTGCACAACCCTCAGCATGCCGATTATACAGGTATATGCCAGGCTCATATCGAAGCGAATGATGCTGAATGGTCTGGAGAAGAGACCACGAAAGAAACACCGAATCATTACAGAGACCCTGCCCTTCAGCCTAGAAGCTCAAATCGTCAAATTCTCCCCAGGACTTCCAATGATAGAGCACTTAAGAAGCGACGAGTGGCAAGCGACAAGGTCGTAGCGGATTTGGTTGAAGGGGGCGAACTCTCTGCAGTTACAGAGTACGTCAAACGAACACAGTTACCGACAATTAGCGATCGTTTAGATAGCCTACTTGCAAGGCCCTCCCCCCCAAAACATGTCCTCAGTTCCTCAAAATCGACATCCCGAAATCTTTTGTTGAAAGCTTCAGAATCAGTAATGCTGTCAAGCAAGCCTGTATTAGGAGAAACTTCAAAGTCATTCTCGACAAGCAAACTAGTTGGCGAATTGGGAGGAGAGAAAACTGTTGAAACAGCCCACTTCAAAACACCCTCAAGAACCAGTAGCAGCCCTCTTCGCGTCGCTGTTGGAATTTCGACTGGAACATCGTCTCACTACGCCGAAAGCAAAAGATCGTTTAAGTTATCCACAGAAGCAAGTGTTGGGAAGGCGGGGCCGGACCAAGAACCTTTACGGGCTCGGCCGCTCGACAAATTGAATCTGAATGACTTTCGAGTCAATCCAAATTACAACCAAGGCTATGATTATGCTTTTTCAGAAGTCGTTCGTGGTCAGGCTGCCCGCCAGTGCTTGCAGGGTTGCACGAAGCCGGAATGCTGCGGACATAAATTCCGTGCCATGGCTCGAATGATGAACTCTGATGTTAATACATCGTCTCAAGAAGAATCTGATCAAATGCTACTGGAGGACTTCATGGGCGACAATGCTTACAGACTCCGATCTATGACGAAGATGGAGCGAGAAGAGATGTTACTTCAGGCCAGGACTAGAAAACTTGCGAATACGTATGGGAGGCACAGAAATGCATATGAAAGACGAACGAGTCCTCCTGGGTTTTGGAGAGCGGATTTTCCATCAACGCAGGAAGAAATTGATGATCGACAAAAAGCTAAGGAGAAGGAGAGAAAGGCTATAGAGCAGAGATATAACGAGGCAATGAGACCTGGTGGCGCGTATATATTCCGAGACGAGGAGGCATCTTTAGACAGAGCATGATTGACGGCTATGGGCATTGCTATTGGTTGAGGGCTTAAAACACATGATAGATTTGTTCTAGGTATTATACTGGCTGAAGTTGTTTTGGTGATAGCTGGATTTAAGAAAATGTCTTGATGTGTAGACTATATTTGGTGTTCGAGCCTTGTTACTGTGGTGCTTTTAGCATCAGAGCTTCCCTCATTAAAATATAAATCCTAGATTCGCATCTGTACAGTCTTTGGCACTCTTTTCTCAGCCAGTTCAATCAGGGAGTACCAGCAATAAACGAAGTTGCGGTCACGGTGGCCAAGCCTCCAAGAATCAGACCTCGCCAGCTTTATTTAGAATGGATGTGCTTATGTGATCACTCGCATGTGGCTTCAGGAGGTCGGAAAGTGGCTATGTCGTCGAAACCACGCTAAAACTTTACGCTCAGCGGCATCCACGGAGGGACCTCATCGCGACGACATCCTTCTATCAACTCCCAATATCAACTTCTCGACGAGGCAAGATATCGGATAGAGCCGGTACATGATCTCGAGATCATCTCAAGATGTCTTCACAACAACCCCCCTTGGCTACCGAGGACTCGATCAGTTCGCAGGATCCTCATGCTCAAGAACAAGTTAAGCAAAAGAGCAGACGGCCAGCAAGTGAGGACCTCTTTCATTGCTTGCGCATGAAGGATATCGGCGACTGACATACTATTCTTCTTCACAGATACTGCATTCCGTCAGCAACGGTTGAAAGCATGGCAGTAAGTCAACCTTCAGAGATCCGGCGCGACCATATCGCTGACACGCAACACAGACCGATTCTTACACCTAAAACCGTCCTCCCACTATTCTTCGCCATCGGCATAATATTCGCGCCAATTGGAGGCGGTTTGTTGTATGCTAGTGCTCAGGTGAGTCCATGTCATGGTATATGACGATGTAAAGAGATGTTTGGTGCTGACATACAACAACTGCAGGTCCAAGAAATCATCTTAGATTATTCAAAATGCTACACCGATGCGCCAGACTACCCAGCGGTTGCCAATATGCCATCTAATCTTGTCACATCACACTTCAAAACCAAATCCGACGTTTCTGACGCCCCATCTTGGTCTAAGCAATTGATAAACTATACGTACGCCCCGGACGTCACGGTCGAAACTGTTCAGTGCCTCATGAATTTTACCATTCCTGCGAATATGACACCCCCGGTGCTCTTCTACTACCGTCTTAGCAACTTCTACCAAAACCACAGACGATATGCTAAGTCATTCAATACTGATCAACTTTCTGGCAAGGCCGTCTCTGCAAGTACGATCCACAGCAGTGACTGCACACCCCTTACAACTGTGACTATTAATGGCACCGAGCTACCCTACTATCCTTGCGGCTTGGCAGCAAACTCGGTCTTCAATGATACCTTCTATAGCCCTGTTCTGCTGAACGTTCCCTCTACAAACAATGAATCTGTCCTCAATCAGACATATGTAATGCAGAACAACAGCGGATTGTCCTGGGATAGTGACAAAAAGCTCTACGGGAAAACCCAATATAAGTGGTCTGATGTGGCAGTGCCACCAAATTGGCAAGCTCGTTATCCAAATGGTTACTCAGATTCATACTTTCCAGACTTGGAGAACGACGAAGCATTCCAGGTCTGGATGCGCCTGGCAGGTCTCCCAACGTTCTCAAAGCTGGCTCAGAGAAATGATAATGATGTCATGATGAAAGGAACCTATTCCGTAGCCATTGATCATCGTAAGTTCCGCCCTTTCGCCTTTTAGCCCTAAATCTCACCTCTCATGCAGACTTCAACGTTACCGAGTATGGCGGAACAAAGGCCATCATTATCTCTACACGAACTGTAATGGGAGGCAAGAATCCTTTCCTCGGCATTGCCTATGTAGTTGTAGGAGGAATTTGCATCATCCTTGGCGTCGTCTTCACCATCACTCATCTGATTCGTCCAAGAAAGCTAGGTGACCACACCTACTTGAGCTGGAACAACGAAGGCCCAAGTACGGCAATCTCTACTGGGAGAGATTTGGGCGGTGACGGGAGAGCGTAGATGATGGTAGCCAGTAATTCTGAAGCTGAGATGTAGCTCTTGGCGAAGGCCGAAGAAGAAAGCAGTTATCTGAGAAGGGAAAATGAACGAATGATATGGAGTGGCTGTACAGTATCAACGCATAAAGGGCTTCCTTACCTTTTTCTTTCATTTGGGTTTGTTCTGATCTGGGCAGTAAAGCGGTTCTGGCGTCGTATTTGATTTCTTCTAAATTCGTTCCTCGCTGCATGTGAGTGCGGAGATATCGAGAGACGGGCAGGAATTGGTCTGATTTTAGTTTATGATAGAGATGAATGGAAATCGTTTTAATCATTTACATGCTTGGGTCAGATATTTACATCTGCTGAATCCTCGTCAACATGGTGAGTTTTGTGGGTGCGCCAAGGAGTGCTAAAGCAAATGGATGGGGAGTTGGATTATGGTAAATACTGTCACTCAGGCCCCTTGTGCGAATGAAGTGTTATGAATCTTTGGTGGATAGATGTATTGTGGCAAACCAGGATATCATATGATATAAAAGTATCCAGGATTAAGGTGTGGAAAGCTAAATCGGCAGGTTTGCCGGAATTAACGTGAGACCACATTTTTGGTACAGATGGCTTTGGAAACGCCTGAATTATTCTTTGTGAATAATATGAACCCCCAGAGATCTGTAAACAAAAGAAAAAGGCTCTCTTGCAATCACGTGTTGCTCTACCCTGTCGGCGAGGCATTTTTACGTCTGATTCGATAGAGCCAAGGGAGGCTGAGTCTAGTCGTTTGTTTAGATTCTACTGTTGAAACCAAGCCCCCACCCCAGAGCATTACGCAATGAAGATTTTCTTATCTCTATCTACAGAAATCATTGTTAACTCGGTTGAATTTGTACAACCCGATTCAAGATTTTGTAATAAATCTGCCAGAGAGCATGTCCAGTATTAACTCCTCAGAGAAGAGTCAAAGTCCCGCTGAATGCGGTGACAGATCAACAAATATACTTTACAGCCCACTGAATGATGCAAAGAATCAAATCCGCCTTGTTCAGATTCTACCAGAGGGCGCCGAGGACGAAGTTTATTGTACGCTACAAACAGTCTCGCTAGATGATAACCCCCTATACTATGCTCTTTCCTACGTCTGGGGCGATGAGACAAGGACAGGTCAGATTTTTGTTAATCAAACTCCTAAAAAAATCACAAAAGAACTTGCAAGCACTTTAGTTGACCTGAGATGGCTCAAGACAAACCTTGTCGACGTCATGAAAACACCGATATGGGTAGACAGCATTTGTATCAATCAAAATGACTTGGAAGAGCGGCAGAAACAAGTGAAGAGAATGGATCAAATATATAACAAAGCTGAGAGAGTCATCGTGAGAATCAAGGGTAAACAGTCAACAAAAACTTATGGTGATCAAGAAGGCTTCATGTCCATCATTATGTCGGATTGGTTCAGCAAATTTCTGTGGAGCCATTGGAAAGAAAAAGTACCATTCGATAAACGAAAATCCAAAGAAGACCATGTTGCTGGCCTTATGCAAGCCATACTGCTTCCGAGTATCGAGCTCCAAACGTGGTGGACTCGTGCTTGGGTTGTGCAGGAAGTTGTTTTGGCTCAAGCAGATCCCGTTGTGGTGGTAGGTGAGCAAGCTGTTTTATGGACGCCATTCACCGAAGCACTACAGCTCTTGAACGCAATTCCATCATATCTGCCGGGCACGGATATCAAACAAGAACTAGATTGTTCACAACTGATGGCGCTGAGTAAAGAAATCAGTCTTGCTAAAATCCCTGTTCGCTCCCAGTTAGTCCGACAGACCTTTCAAGTAGTACAGCTGCAGGATCCAGCTCGCCAGATGTATACCATTCGTAGAAAAGATGCTCTTAGCAGACGCGGAACCTTGGGAGAAATCCTTACTACAATTGGTCGTCACAGGAAGGCCTCTGATCCTCGGGACTGTGTTTATGCGTATCTATCCTTCTTGACTCAGGAAGAACGCAATAAGATTACCGTGGATTATCAAAAGCCGCCGGAGCAATTGTATCATGAAATCATGGTGCTAATCCTAACTGGTCCGGTCGACGACAAGCTCGACATATTCGAAACTTTCTCTTTCGAACATGTCTACCCGAATGTACCGTCCTGGGTGCCAAGCCTCAACAAGCAAGACATATACAGTCGAAACCATGGGCAAGACTTGATAAGCTTGGCTCCATCCGAGCGGTGGGGAAAGTGCGAATATGTGCAATTATCTGAGGATAAGAAGGCTCTCTCGCTTTGCGGAAAATTCATCGACACAATATGTGAAACCCGGTTAATAGAAGGCGGCCATGAGATCAATGCAAAAGAGATGTGGGAACTTGACGAGTTCGTGTTGTCGGGGCGGTTGGGATCGCCAACTGAGGACGGCCTTTCTTTGTTAAGATCGCCATACGGCGAGAATATTGACCGGCTCGGCGTTGGCAATTTCAATAAACAGACTCGGCCGCAAATAATTGCAAATCTGAAAGCGTTGATTGAAATAGGAGACCCAGAGAGGAGGGTTGAGCTGGAAGCTACCTTCGGTTCAGAAAGCATCCAAAAAATGGAGAAGATACTTCAATCTCAACTGGAGGAACTACAAGATCGTCTGACGCGAGTGATCTACGGAAGAAAAGTTATAAAAACCATCGCCGGTTTCGTAGGTGTTGGCGTTCCGAGTGCGAGGGAAGGTGACGACATTGTCTACCTCAATGGTATGAGAGGTCCATTCATACTCCGACCTGCAGGAGACCAATTCACAATCGTTGGCCCTGCTAAGATGTATGACTTGGCGGCTAGCTGGTTCAAGGGAGGGGCGTCTAGCTGGAATGATTACTTCCCTGAAAGGGAGTTCACTATCTTGTAGGGTAAATATACTTTCAGGATTAAGAGAAAAAAAAGCGCCCGGCTTTCAGCGATAACAAGATTTGGACCTAATAGGCACCTTAGAATAAATCTAACAGGAAAGCCAGGGCGAAGCCAGGGAGAACGAAACGAGTTGCAAAACGAGGGCTTCATAGAATCGAGATATTTACCCATTTAAGATGTTAATATAATTATCGGACGAGCGCTTGGCGAGTTACAATATAAATTCCATTGTATATCTCATTGTGTCTGGTAAAAATATGTATTGCCCTAGAAAAGGAGAACAGAAGATTACAGCTTCAGGTTTGCTCACCCACCGCTTAGGCGAAAGCAGCAATAGCTTAGATCCAGAGACGGAACTAGATATATACACTCGTCAAATCTCGATCTCGAAGTAGCTGGAAATATTATCCTTTAATTTTCTCAGTTCGAAATTGCAGCGATCCTATGCTTCCATAGGTCCTGCAGCGGCCCACGGCAGGCTTCGTGGTATATAAAAAAGTCCAGTAATCCTACCCTAATACTTTTCCACGTTGACCAACTCAAGGGGAGACACTCATCTACTAACTGCGATATATGGATACGAAAAATCTGCGACTCAAATGTTTCTCCAGCCAATAGTAGTAGAAAAATATTGGTAATACGACTACCCCAAGTACTCATCTCGCCAGTAAAGGCTGTTTCGAATTGATAGAGGAATTCTTCAGAGGCCGGTCCCTCGTACCCTGATACCAAAATCGTGTATATTAACGTTAGAATATAGAGAGACTGTTTGAGATACCTGCGTCGGCTCTTGGTTCCAAACTGGTCAGGTAAGCAAATTTGCTGGTACAGTTCCACTTCGACTCGACTAATCGAGTCCGGGATTACCAGGCTCTGACTTTCTGGAGATTCCTTTGATCGGATGATGGATGTCAATGTGTACATTCCTTCAAAAATATTGACGAGCTCTTTGTAGAGGTCATACCCTACAGGAATATTTTTATGGAAGGTTTCTGAAACTCCATCTATATCGCTATACAGCAGCTCTGGGTCGTGTTTCGTCGGAGCAAACCGACGCCTCGCAACAAGATTACACGATCCTGAAAAATCAAACCTGAGTTCATCATGAGTTCTAGACCATGTAAAAGTCCCACCAAGCCAAATCCTAAGACTTACCAAGATACGAGCGAATACAATTGCGGGGTTGTCTCTTGGAGTAACTGAAATCCTCCCCTGAGTCTTACCATTTTTGAAAAACCCTCCATATGGGTATTAAAAGTCTGGGGTGTCCCGAACAAAAGCTGTCTTCATTAGCCTTAGATCCGATCTGGGAAAATCCGCCCTTTGACGTGGGGTAACTTACATCAGACCCCGCAAGTATAGCCACTGTCGTGAGATTAAGATCGCTAGGATCTAGACCACACTGTACGAGTCTCTTGTTCATTGTGTTTAGAGCAATTGCTCGATGTATGATTGCTTCTTCTGACTCCTGCTTCCCCCGTAGTACCGCAATATCGTTTGCCGCCGCAGATAGAATTAAATGGAATAGTGATGCATCGGTAACTGCCAAATTAAAGATGATCTTTTTCACAGGCTGGAAATTCGCACGAATATCACCCGCAAAAGCAATTGGTGCCAGTCCATAAAAAACTTCATCATCAGGCCTCAGCAGATGCAAAATAATCCAATGAGATAGGAAGAGGGACTTACAGTGTGCAATTAACGCATGTGTTTCAGGAGTTGATCTGATGGGAAAGGATCCGAATGGATCCGACTGACCCAGTCCCAGAGCTTTGGTAAGTATGATTTCCTGGATCGGGCACTTTGCAGGCGTGGATGAAGTGGAGGTTTGACCTATGTCAATCTGCTCTTTGTGCTTGACCCCGGCTTTTTGCGGCTGTGATTTAGTAGCCTTCTGTCTCCTGAATCCTCGGGTTACGTGGGCTCGAGCACGTCGACGGGCAGTCGTATCCCCGTGGGTTATCCATTCGAAACTCTGAATCGGGGTGTTATTTTCACCAGAGGATCTTGTACGTGTGCATTCCTCAATGTCACTATCTCCCGGGTCAAGCGCTTCGGCCAAATTTTCTTAGCTGCAAGTCACGGTGCGGTTTAGGTCTCCCAGGATATCCTAACGTACCTTTTAATTTCACGGTCTGAGTTCGCTCTTCCATCAGTAGAACATACGCTGAAACGGGATCCGTTATTTTCCTTAATAGGATCTTAATAAACTTTGTTCTTTTTTGCCCCCGCAACCCAATTAAGCGATCTGCTTGCCATGAATACGTTACAAAGCGGGCTGCAGCTTATCCCTGCTCCGGAAATGAGGAATCTTGCGTGCACACTAGCACGTTCTGGGTAATTTACTGCTTCTAGTAGATGAAAGAGCCTGATGCTAAATTCAAATCATACCGAGTATTAAGTGACCAGGCTTCCATGAGAACTGCTAACAATCAATTTTAGTAAATCCGAGGATCGGGAAATATCATAGCCATAATGATTCCAAACGACAACCTACAGATGAAGAAGTATTTTATCTTTCACCACTTATCAGGCTGCAAAGGTGGAACGTGACTTAGTTAACCACATATCCCTTTGGCTACTCTTCTCTTTTCCCTCCTATGTATATTCGTGTCTTATTGTCTCTCTTTGTCACTGTATGTCTCTCATTCGTAAGATGGCATTCTTTTGAGGAATCTGCTCTTTATTTGAAGCGAACAGATCGGTAATTGCTAAAATTATTATACGGTGACAAATCAACAAGCTGAACCAATTTTTACAATTATATTAAAGGGAGAATTGCCTAGAACAGATTTTCTGAATTTAGGGTGATATAATGGTTAATACTTAGATTGGTATCTTAATGGTTCCTGAAAAATGAGCAATCTGGGACCGAAACTCCAAGGCAGATCTCTACTTATACTCGTAGATATCTTCTATACTTATCCAGCATATATTACTTATGATTATGCTTGAACTTGCTCCTAACCTGTTACTATCAAGTCAGGCAGCTTACGAGTCAATGTACTGACAAATAATGGCCTGCACAGAATAAGTAAGTGGTCACGATAGCTTGGTTTCTTGCTTAAATTACTGATAGTACTATCTGAATGCACTATGCCTCAACTCATAAGCAGATTCCCAACTAAAATTCGATCCCTTTTTGCTAAACCCCGACGCCGTGCATCTCTTTTCTCTTATCAAAACAGTGCCTCAAAACCATAGGTGAGAAAGAAGCTAAAACGCAGCCTAGCATAGGAAAATCTCAAAAGATGATGCCCAAGCTGCAGAAGGGTGGAAACTCTAAAATAGAAGGAAGATATTGCATATAAGCCCTTAGCCTCAATGCTTTCTCTTCTTCTTTGGCTTCTCCTCTTCCTCATCCAGCCCACTTTCCATATCCTTTCTCTTCGCTTTCTTCTCCAATTCATCCCAATCCTCCCCCTCACTTGCATCATCTTCACTGCCTTCGTCACTAGCTTCATCACTCGCATTACTATCGAAGTCGCTATCCTCATCACTCGACTCCTCATCTGCCGCCAATTCGCTGTCGCTCATCTCAAATGCACTCTCGTCACTCTCCTCACCATCATCCTCCTCATCTGACTCAGTTGCCAAGAAAGACCAACCACCGTCGACGAAGAATTGATGGGTATCTGCCGTAACAGTCTTCATAATAGTAGGCCAGTTCAAGTTCAATGGACCTTCAGAGAACGGAATATTGACCGAGTCAAGCCATTCCTTGACGTTTTCCAAGGATTCGACGGGAATTGTGTTGATATGGTAAGGTGGACGATGGAAGTCTTTGAAGACAAATACCATATCAAAGTTCTTCAGACCGAACTGGACACGCTCGAGATGAGCGATTTCAATATCTTCAAGGGTGATAACCATGAAGGGTGGCTCTGTAAGCTGGACCAAACAGTCTGTGGACGGCTGACAGAAAACGCTTGAACGGAATGGGACACCATTAAAGCCAAGCTCGCGGAAGGGAACGTCAACGTCAACATTTTCGTTCTTTCCAGCCTCGGCGATCTTTTCGGCAAATGCCTTGAACTGCCGATCTAGATCAGCGCGCCTTCTTCGTTCCTCTTGCTCGGCCTCAAATTCTTCCTCGTCACCGTATCTGTACTTTCTCTTTCGATTTCCAGTTTCATCGATTTGGATATCTGTAGCTTCTCGGTAGAATTGGACATCCTTTGCCTTCTTCTTTCCAATCAAAATTGGATCCTTGAGATGAACATGGATGATGACAATCATCTCGTGTTGACAAGGTTGGAAGAAAAGGTGCTTGACGTTGCTGAAAAGAATATCAACCCGATGTAGGGTGTTCAACGGTGACTGATAGCGGAGACCGTTCTGATGAATTTCAACTTTCCCTGGTACACGCTTGCCATCCATTGCTGGTCGAATGAAAACATTGTCCATAACAGCAGGCCGTCGATCTAGAAATTGTTAGTAAACTATAGGAAATAGAAATCTTGGGTGACTCACTTCGAATCTCAATCAACTTGTCTTGCTCCACGACATCTTCCATTTCCTTCTTCTCTTGCTCTCTTTTAACGGCATCTCTTTTCATATTACTGATCTGGTTTGCAATGTCCTGCAAGCGATCACCGTCGTGTGATCGAAATGTCAGACTTCGCACGAAGTGAGCAGACGCATCTTCAAATGGCTGGTCATCCTTTCGGCCAACACCCTGACCAGGAGATAGAAAGTTGACTCGGAGATAAGCAAAGTCGCCTTCGTCGCTTTTGCTAGCGTTTTTAATGGTCTGTATATGAAATGGAACTGGGCGGCCCATAATTGGGAGCACAACTGTCGCGTTCTTTTGATCTACGATGATAGCCAAATCTCGAACTCGGGAAGGAAATTGATTGTCCCGTTTATATGATTCGAAGCGTTTAAATTTCTTTATCGCCGCGCCATTTTGATCGCCGGTAGCTTCTGCAAAACGCGCAAGGCCTTCTTCTTGCTTCTTTTTTGCAAGCTCTCTCTGATGCTCTCGGCGCTTTGCTTCGGCTCCCTCATCGACTTGAGTTGTTCGCTCAGCACGTAATTTTGTCTTCGTAATGTTTTTGGCAGCTACAGCGCCAACAGTGGAATCTTTCTTGGACTTTTTTGGTGTTGGCTCCGGTTCTTCGTCATCCTTGAAGAAGAAAGACGTAGCATCCAGATCAGAAGGAGCATCACCGGTGAAGATGACCGGGTCAGAAGCAGAAACACGCACTGTGTCTGAAAGAACCATAGAGTAAACCTTACTCTTCTTGTCTTGAGGATTGGGATTCTCGATATCGCTGAAGCCAGTGGTGACACAGAGGGTCATTCCATCTTTCAACACCCGAGAGCTTTTACCATTAAGGAGCAAAGTGGCATCTCGAGTTTCGATACCAATTCCATATCCGACGTTTTTCAAGAAATGCTTCTCCAACTCTGGCTTCTTTGCCTTCACTAGAGATATGGCTTTAGCGTAGATATCCTTGACAGTGGCACCATCCCGGAGTTCTTTTGTCACGAGACTGTGAACCTGGAGGAGTAGCTTGTAATTGCTCTCCTGGGACTTATTGGGATCGACCAGGTATGTACGCGCGATCATGGAACAATATGACTTGTATCGTAAACCCATCGAGGCGAGAATGACGCCTGGGTGAAGCAGTTCATCGTCGACTTGTGCGCTCATTTTAAGATCAAACTTCCCACCACTCTGTATGATCGGCCCTTGTGTCCAGTCCAATTGTGAGGGGTCAAAGTCGGAGGGCATTCTTTGCTTGCTTGGAAGCTCAACTGTGGTCCAGAATTTGCTGTCATCCACCTTTGCATCAACCTTATTTGCCAACACACTGTGCTTGACCTTTTTCTCTTCGTCCAAGATATTTGACATTTCCTCGACGAAATATGGGTTCATCAACGCGATACAAGCTTTTGAGGCATTTCGCATAGCTCGCTAGGGATAAATTAGTACTTTCTACTTCGCATGCAGGAAATTATACGTACTAGCTCATTTTCATCCTTGACAGCCAAGGCAGCAGCAGAAAGGGCTGCTGAGATGTCCACCTCCTCAACATCTTTGGAGATATCCCCATATACCTTCTTCCATTCATCAACGAATGGCCCCGCCGAGCTGTCTTTTGTTAAAATGCCAACTTTTTTCTAAAATTCCAATCGTATTAGCTGTTACAGCTCACAGGAAATGATTATCAGATGTGACTCACTCCTGCTGTCTTGATATGATCATTGATGTCCTGGAACAGCTTCTCGTTCTGCTCGGCATCTTTACCGCGAACAAGAATATGGAGGGGGACCTTGCCGCCTTTCAAAGGTTCTAAATGCTTAGCTAGAGGCAGTCAGCTATCTGAATTATTCGCACATGATGCGCAGTAAGCGCCTCACCTTTTTTTGCAGTCGTGACAATGTAGAATCCTTCCAAGGTGATTAGGAACAACGTTGCCGGGAACTCGTAGCCAAGCAACCAAAACTATTGGAATGGTCAGATGATGATACTGGAAGCTCCCATAGTTGAATATACATACGTGAAGGGCATTGTTCTTTTGAAATTGCATCCCTTCCTCCGTCTTGCCCATCAAGACCAAGATTGAGGAAGCGCCATTAAAGAGCGCGTCACCACTTCGTTTGTCAGCCTTCCATGCCGAAATAAAGTGAGATAATCGCTCCTGGAAGAGACTTTTGTCGATCTTGATCTCTGCCATGGCTTTGGAAGACGGTTGGTGATGGCAGAGATGGTTTGTGGAAAAGAAAGGTTGGAGTGAAATGAGGAGACGCGATGGGTGTAAATTTCGCGCTTGATTGAATCTGCGGAAGTGGCGTCAAAGAGCTGACGTAGTTAGGGTCATTTTGAGCTTAACTCCGGAGTTCATACATGACTAAGCAGAGACAGAGGAATGGTGGAACATTGGCTTTCCGTTCTCACCTGGCAAGAATAGCTTTTGGACTTTCAGTGCGCACAAGTTCCGATCTGTTTAATTATTCTATCTATTTCATCTTGAAGTAGCCATTTACGGAGTCTTTTTTTCTGTTTCTCATCCACGCTTTACCGGAACCTATTCAAATAGACCTCTACCTAAATAGTCAAGAATAAATTGGTATTGACTGGAATTTTAGATTGAATTATCAGGTATAATTTAGATAGCGCCTACTGTGGGCTCCTTTCTCTCTCTCTTGTCACACATAAAGGTGTAAAAGCTATTATAAATACACTGCATTAAAACCATCGGTATTGAGCACGCATATCCAGCGTGGAAATTAATACATACAAGAAAAGGAAAAGAAAGAAAATTGGGGGAAGAGGCGTTGAACTTTCCCATCATGATTCGGGACTCCAACAGAGACCTGTCCATGCAATGCATGCGGATGATTGTTGAACGAATACCCCCATTACGTCCCTGAATACCTACCATCCACGATTACTTTTTCTACTAGCTGTACGATATCCAAAATGTACATGCCATGCTTTGGTTGTCCTTCACCATAACTAATGCCATAGTCACGTGTACTTTTTGGGTAACCGCATCCGCCCATAGAGATTATAAATCCCATGGCTTGTAATATTTCCTCTTTAAAAGACATACTGCCCATGATGTTAGCACTTAGATCCCAAATAGAGGATAGAAAGGGAAAGTATTGGAGAGAAGGAAGAGATGTAATAGCACACTTACAGGGATGAACAAATACGGTACCAACTTCTCATACTCCTCCCAACTCTCTCCATATTTCTGCCTGCAGCGCTGAACATCTCTGTAAACGCGATGAATAATCATGCACGAGAAGAACGTGGGGTAGAACCATGGGAAGGGGCTATTGAAACCAGTGATGAGACCCCAGGTCATGGCGAAGTAGAAATCGCACGTGTAGTGGATTTTCCTGGCGTAGCCGTACCATCCATCGGCGAGGATCGAATCCCCTGACTTGGTCTTGATGATGCGGGGGTTCTTGACGGTTTGCCAGGGGAGTTGGGGGAAGGTCTTGCGCATGACGAGCGTGCCGCGTTCTTGGGAACGGAAACGGTTCTTTTGCGAGTTGGTGGTGTCCCAGACCCAGTACATGAAGAGGTAACTAGAGAATAGCCCGATGAGAAACGGAGTGCGGAAAGAGTACGAAGAGATTGATTCGAGGTGATTGGCGACATAGATGGTGCAATGGCAGTACGAGAGAGGAACTCCAGCAAGATTCCAGAAGATAAGCATAAATCCCCATTTCTCATAGTACATATCCCTAAGTGGTCAGTTAGCTGGGATTTAACGAGATTTCGGAACGGGAGAGAACAAACCAGGTGGTAACGATTAATTCCTCGCCCTTGCAGCAAGCATTGGCATACAAAAAGTGTGCCATAATCAAGAACCCTATCTCTGCACTCACGTATCCAAATTGCTCGTACTGTCTAGCAGCAGTCGCACATGACAACCCGAAGAGAATGAACCATGGTAGCCTGACCTCGAAGAACATCTTGAAATCCAAAACACCAAACATGCGAGGGTTCAGCTCAGCACCCATGAAGAAATCATAGAAGGGGTATCCAGTCATACGGTGCTGTGCTCCACGCGCAAGAGCCGAAAAGTATGCGAGAAACGACATGACGAAGGCGGAACAGATGGCCACCGACATGAGGGGGCCAAACTGGTCGATGATGGTGTAGAGGGGGAATACACCAGTGTAGTGCAGGCCGGCCATCAGAACGATGGTAGTATAGAAAGACCACACCCCCGAACAATAATATTTTAACTGCTTCCCCCCCAAGTGTGGCAGGGGTTTTCCATAGGCGTACACGCCGGGGAGTAGACAGTAACAAGCCGCTTCGAACAAAAAGAATGACCAGTAGATTTGCCAAGCAAACAGCGAAGGGAAGGCATGCTCATAAACCAAGTTTCCTAGATGTTGAAAGAACTCCTGGAACGTCTGGCCTGGCTCTCTCACTGGGAATTTACCATCATAGAACGTAGCCCCAATCCACATGTAGTACATGAGCAGAGGAAATCCAATCATCATGGCCGTTACACCAAACGAGCCTCCGAAATCCACATGCCCGGAATAATCAATTTTTGGGTCTTTGCCAGCCTCCCATCCATCGACTACGCCTCGGGATTTGGTATCGGCCTTTGGAGCAGAGGTGACTGCTGACGATTCTTTGGCGTGTCCATTTGTCGCGGAGCCATTTGTCGCAGAGCCATTCGTCGAAGAGCCATTAGCTGTCCCGTTGGTTGCATGTCCGTTTGTGGTAGCTTGTTCTACCATGCTAACTGATCTCTTTGGGGTTCGAGCACCAGTTACTTTGATTGTAGAGCCCTCTGTCGCGGAGGACGAGTCGTCACCGTCGTCAGGGAATTGGGACTTGCGACGGTTGTAAGGTCGCCGAGCGCGAGGGGTCTCAACAAACCCAGCGTGCTCCGTTTTCCTATCCAAACATCAGTTTAGATCAGTGATCAGCGGGGAAGGGCATTGTCTTACTTGGGAGTCTGGCGCAAAGAGTATCGTTCTGACATAGTGGCTGTTAAGAGAGTAAACAGAAGAAGAGTTCAGGGGCCAGGGGTAGTAAAGAAGTAATTAAGGCCCTGCAAAGCAGCCAAAGCGAAAGGAGTGGAAGTGAATAGTGACAGCGATTAGATCAATTGGACATGGCGGCACACGCAGTGCATTAATTGTACTGCGTCGAGTCTTACGGTCTTGCTCAGATGTTATGTGATCGAGTAAGCCGATGATATTTGTTTTCGTGTTTTCGCGAAAATAAAATTAACCGCCGGCGCGTTGAGAGCAACAGCCGTGGGCAAATCAAACCAGATCAACTAATGAAATTTCCTCTAAAGTGAGTAGCATTCCATACAACAGACACAATTCCCATATCCAGTGTTTATAAATTTTATTAAACTTAAAATAACAGGACACCAAATTCCTTTCGCGGGTTGCGCAAGATGCGCGCAATACATACGTATAGGTCACTCTGGCCCCACACGCTCTACGATTCAATTTGTAAACCGTAATGTCAATGAAATCTAAAGATGATCGCCGAAAGAGAAAACTCAACAGCTAGCAGAGGAGCACTTAACAGACCAAGACAGCGTCATATTCAACAAGCATAGTAAAAGATTCAGACAGGGTTATCAGATTATGCTTAATGACTATGTTGTGTAACGTTATGCCAGGTTGCGGCGTATAACAGACATCTTATACAATACAGGTAGTGGGGCTATATTACAGTAGTAAGTTAGGAAAATAAACACCCCCGATTAGCTCCCTCTAGGTATAAAATCTATTCCTTAAAACAGATCAAACTACTTACTTTCCCAAGCCTTTACGTTGAAATTATACCAAACTTTAGTCCAAATTCCAGAAATTTAATGCTTTGTACTCTATTTAGGAGCAGATATTACTATACTATGCTATTCTATGCCTCAGAATTGCCAATGCAATTCCGGTACCAGCACGAAGTTGGAAACCCTGATTAGTAGACAAGGAGATTTCTGGCTTCACGTTTCGAGTGCCAGAAGAAACGGATACCGCGGGGGCCATTTGGGGTAAGGTACTTGTAAACAGTGCCGTTGGAGAGCTATACGCTACGGAAACTATTTTGCAAACTGAGCCAGCTGCGCCAATGGCCGGGTGCTGAGACAGACGGCCCCCTCCTTGGTTTGACAGGTTTTGCAACGGTTTTTGGGACGCCCACGCGACGTGCAGGGAATGGGAGCCCTGGAGTGGCTCACCCGCCGCGCCCAGCCCCAGGCGATGGAGGCGTGTTCTAGGCCTAGAAGGTGGCCGTGGAGAGGAAAATCCGATGTCCTAATAAAATATAGAATTATGAGAAACAATGGGGAGACCTTTGAAGCTTAATGATAGGACATAAGTTACATAGCTACTATTCATAGAGCGTCAACGGTCACGAACGAGACGTAACAATACAAAAAAAAAAAAAACCGTGTGCCAAATGTGACATTGATTAGTATCAACTTTTTATTTGTATCATGAGAATGCACCGCTATGGCAAAAAGCAGATGCAGAATATTATACATCGAACAACTTTGTCATCTAGATGCCACTTTTTAGAGACACCCGTTCCATTCCATTGCGCCATCGCGCTCATGCCCGCCCATAAATGATGCTGAAAGCAGTGATGTACAAGAGAATGCGAATTTTCCCGAGGCGTCCAACAATCATGGCCCAAAAAAATGCATGGAGGCCATGTGTTGCTCCACAGGCGATCAAACCGCACAGGCTTGATATCCACAGGACATTCGTACTTGTTGGCTTTGCTTTTATACCTCTCCAAACCCACCCCCAAACTTTATATCTTTTGGTAAAACAAGATATAAGCAACCTTGTTATCCTTGACTGAAAACTTGTCCGTCTTGGCCTTGGTTGTTGAGGTGCCATTAACGACGCTGGACCACTTCTTTCCAGACCCACTTGCCTGTTTCCACCCATCTTCGTCATCCTCTTCCGCATCTTCAATCGCAGAAAATCCGTTTCCTGAGGGAATATCCTTTTTCTGAACTTCTGCCGCAGCTGCAAGAACTTTTGGATCTTCCTCACTGCCACCTTCGGCCACTTCCTCACTTCTCACGCGTCTGATAACAGTATCATCAAGTCTAATCCACTCCCGCCCATCTTGTCTTCGTACATCAACCGTGTAGTGGCCACCACTGGCATTTTTCCCGTGATGATATACGACTGCAATCAAACGGTACTTTGGAAGTCCGCCATGGGCATACACACTTCGCTTTTGTCTGGGGAATACCTCTTTTGGAATCTCCAATTCCAACGGGTAGCCAATCTTCTTCCAAATTTTCTGAGTTCCACCCGCATTGTCATATTGGAAACGCTTTAAATGTAAAATAAGAACTGGAGGCAGTGTTTCAATGAAAACTTGTTTTGTCGCCGTCACATTGGGTCCCTTTGGAGACTTGAAGTCGCCGTGAAGGGTCTCAGAACGCGTAAGACCTCTCAAAGCGTCAACAATGTTGTTGACATGTGCCGCACCGATATCAAGTTGCAAAGGTTGATACGGCTCAAGAGTGACGGAGTCTTTCACACCGGGAACTCGTAACTCAGATCTCAGGTTGCCTCCAAATATCTTGGTTATTGGTGAGCCCGTGGTGATCGTTCCAGATGATCGTGTTACTGCAGCTTTCTGCTTTGGTCCAACCTCTAGCCATCCATTTTCATGGCCAGAAGTCGAGCCCTGGAGACTCCCCGCCTCGCTAGTTGGCGAAGAAGGTCCGTTTGTGGGAGTTGCTACGGCAGAGGTCGAATTTGAGGTACTATTACGCATTACGTGAACACATTCATCATGTAGACCCTCTAGAAGAAAGCCGAGGAATTCCTCGGCATCTTGTTGGTGGCCCCGCTGTATACTGTCAATAACTTTATATGGTAATAATGTCTGGTATCGGCTTACCCTCATCGATGAGAACCTTGGGAGGCGATTGATGACATTGTAGACAAAGTCTGGGGTAAATGGTTCTCCATATTGCTCAAGCTCTCCTTCCTTGAGACGTAATCTAAGTTTCTCTACCGACGAGGCAGAATCAATCACGGGATATTCCCGCATAAAAAGGATCCTATAAATGACTTAGACAAAACCCTAAACCTGTATTCGGAATACTTACATAGCGTCAATCAGGGGATTTTCGCTCTTGAAGCTGTAGACAGCCCGTTTGCTGACCTGATCTAGAAAGTTATAAAAGGGAGCGCAGAAAATAAGGACTTGCAAAACCTTTGGACGCATTAGCTAATGTAACATATTAGAACTAGGATAAATCCCACAGAATTCATATAGCACATATTGCCAGTATTAACGAGGCCTCGCGGCTCTAGAAAGGTAATTTTTGAATCATTTGATACCGCGTTGAATGATCTCAGAGCTTCAGCCAAAGATTCCGAATTGCTTTTCCCAAGTCCGGGAGCTGTAGCAACACGTCCTGACTCGCTCGAAGCTGCCGTCGATGCACCAGTTGCGGGATTGAAAAGGCCAGTCCACAATTTTGGTGTTGTCCATGCCTTGGGGGCTGGAGTAGTGTCCTTAGCACTCTCTTCCCCATCAATTTCGGAGGCGGCATCGCTAGTTTTGCTCACGTCTTCCACCAGTCCTGGAGTAGAAGGTTTAACCTCTTCACCCTCTCCGGTTTTCTCCGCACTAGCTCTTGAATTGTCTTTAGGCAAAGCTTTTGGAAGAGCGGGTATCACAGGGACGGCTGGGACAGCCGTCCTTTGGGAAGGTTTGGATGCTACTGGTGTAGTCTCACCAGCAGGGTGTGCTGGTTGCTGTGGTACGGAGGATGGAGTTGTAGGATTTGTAGAATCTGTTTCTTCGGATGCAGGTTGATTTGTCGATGGGGTCTCGGGGCGAGGGTGGGTTGCAACTAAGATAGCTTGTTCGATCTTTACTTCGGCATCGGCATTCGTCCCTTGTGGGATGAAAGGAAGCTCGACGGGCTCCGCAGATAGCTGTCCTGTAGGTTTCCGCTTTCTTCTAGACCGTCTTGCGGGCCATGGAAGATCTGGCATAGATAACCAGGGAAGCTGGGGGGGGCATTAGCACTTCCCAACCTATGGGACGGGACTCGAATGGACTTACTGGAGGTCGAAAGTGGGTGAACGGAGTCTCCACTTGAAGCGGGGAAGATGGGGGTATACTCGGTGCCGCTTGTGGTGTTGGAGGAGTCATAGGAGGAGGGGCCTCATGTGAGGATTGCGTCGAGGACGGTGTTTCTTGCGAGGGCGGCGGTTGGTAAGGAGTTGATGTGACGGGCGACTGCGGTTGGGGCCGCGGATAAGGTGGTTGCTGCTGTGGTATGGGGGCCAGAGCATAGTGCTGCATCGGCGGAGGTGGAGGAGATCGAACGTATGGGGGATATGGTCCATATTGATGTGGGATGGGGCCATTGTGATACTGCGGAGGCAGAGGCTGTTGGTAGTAGCTGGTAGCGTAGGGCTGCATGTAGGAATTGTACATGGGCGGCGGATACTGCTGGTGCTGGTGTTGATGCTGATGCTGGTGTTGATTATACGGCCTTCTCCTGCCGACATCTGGTGGCATGCCCTGCCCGGCCGGCAGATGACGACTGTTCATCATGCCGGCTTGGGGAGATGTTTGTCCAAACCGACCGCGTTCGAGGTCGGAATGGAGATGCGCGTTGCAAATTGAATCGCGGGCGGCGAGTGACGCTGGGCGAGAATGGAGAGATTGTCAGCGCATCGAAAACCGAAGGGCGGAAGAGCAGATATGTGTCGGACGAGCGTGGGGAGTGGTGGTGGTGGGTGGATGGATTGCCCGTGGTAGCCTGCGCAGGTGAGGTTGTTGACGATATTTCCAAAATTATGGATGGCACAGGAGCAGCCGCACAAAAAAGCACCAGCAGCACAATAAGGTTATGGTACGGGGACGGGTACGGTATGGATGCCGAAAGAAGCACACGGTCGAGTGCCGCAGGATGGGAGGTGGGAGGGGGGGGGGTTATGGTCCGACGTACAGTGGGCGGCGCGGGTTCTGGACGCCTCAACGTGAATGGGAGCCCCCGGAGAGAATGAAAGGGAATAAAAGGGAAGAATAAAAAAAAAGGTGGAAAAAACGGGTGGCCTGATATCGCCCGACTAATGCAGCATTGACGTGTTTCCTTTTCTTCTTTATTTTGTTCTATTGGATCTTGGGATTGATTTTAATTTTAATTGATTCTATCCCCATCGGTCTGATTCTGACTTCCCTCGGTCAGCGGTGCGGGCTGGTGCTGGCTGGTGCTGGCTGGTACTGAACTGTACTGGTTGGACTTGTGCGCGGTACGGAGGACTATATCGTACCGTACAGTTAGTTATGCTGAGCGTGGGTTCCTTCCTCGCTTGAGGGTCTGAGAGTACGTGCTGGGGTAGGTACAGTACTACGTATACAGTAACGAGTAACGAGTAACTCTCGGAAGGGTAGGAGCGAAGGCGAGGGGCGAAAGGTCCCGATAATCTCTCTCGGATGGATGACTAATTTCACGTGCGCCAATTGACTCCTCTTTCTTCTCTTTCTTCCCGCCCCTCATCCCCTCTAAGTCCAGTCCCAGACATCAAAGCCGCTGTGACTCCGAGTCCCCCCACCACTCCCGCTGTCTCGAGCTCCTACTTCTCCACCACCACCTCCTCTGGTGCGTGTGAATACCGCCCCAGCTACCACTTCATCTTGATGTCGCTCGGGTTTCGTGGGTTCTTTCCTTCGTCCATTCATTCATTCATTCGGGTTTCCGCGGTGTCTTCCCATCAACCCTCCTGATTACGTCCCCTCCTCTCCGACAGCAACGTCAGAGGCGCGTTCCGGAACACGCCCCCCATCATCTCGACCACCGCGATATTGGCATGACTGCCACTCAATCTGCCCTTTCTCCCTGCACCACCGGCTGTGGGCTGTCTGAGCGGAAGTCTCGGGGTACATTGACACCGCAGAGGACGACGTGGTCATCGAGGGATCCGCGGCATCGTGCATCGTGAGAACGAATACGGCCACTTCGATCATGAATTCGGCTCCTCTCAACACGCCAATATCCGGGGGAAAGTCCATCAATATCTCTTCGTCCCATTCCTCCATCCAGCAACAGCCACAAAACCAAGTCACGTCCCCGGGCTTAGACTCGACTTCCAGACGGTCCTCCAGTTCCAACGCCACCTACGCGTCTCCACGCAACGGTCAGGCCCACAAGAAACAACACAAGAATTCTAGGAGGCCAAGACTGGCGGATGATGATGCTATGGCGGAATCCGTATGTGAAATGGAAGACTCATGCAGAGGGTAGTGGGGCTAATCCGATGACAGGTAGCGATGAGAAATACCAACAGCCGTCGAGGCCAGACCTCAATCACTCATCTCATGAACTTCAGCCTTCCCCCTCCACCACAGGATTATCGAAATACTTTCTCACGTGGATCGCGGAGAGGCAATGTGTATGGCATTGGATCCGGGCATCATTCGATCGACAAAGCAAGGTACGTGGTAAGATTTGGCTCCCAGTCGGGCTTTTCTGATGACTTTTAGGTATATCCACGCGAATTACAGGTTTATCGTCAAGCCCAACGGGAATTATAAGCAACAAGCTGCAAATGCAGATCAGTACCTGGAATGGAATGATGTGTTGCAAATTCTAGCTTCCTCAGTTTCTCAAGAGGCATCTTGCCCCATTTGCCTTTCGCATCCAGTTGCACCCCGAATGGCAAAGTGCGGGCATATCTTCTGTCTCCCTTGCCTGATTCGATACATGCACTCCACTGATGATACGGCTCCGATGCCTGAGAGAAAGGCTCGATGGAAGAAATGTCCGATATGCTGGGACGCGATTTACATGTCTGAAACCAGGCCTGTGAGATGGTATACTGGCCAAGAAAGCCCGCCGCCGCGGGAAGGCGATGATGTTGTCTTGAGATTAGTAATGCGCCAACCGGGAAGTACTTTGGCCTTACCGCGAGATGGTGCTGATGTTCCTTCAAAATCGGAGGACATACCCTGGTATTTCGCCGCAGAGGTCACAGACTATGCACGAATTATGAAAGGCAGTGAAGAGTACATGTTGGAACAATATGATGCTGAGATAGAAGATCTCCGCCGGCAAGAGACGGAAGACGAATTGATGTTTGGGGAAGAGCCCGAATGGACCCGGAAGGCTGTGCACGCAGTTAACGATGCCAAAGAGAAGATAAAAGGGATGGGCAACCCTCCAACGACACCAAAGCAGCCTACTGAAAAACCACCCAAACGACAGCCGATCCAGTTTACAACTGTTGCTGAAGACTCTCCAGAAATGTATTTCATTCAGCACGCTTCGAAGTCCGCAGTGAGCTTGTCAAACAAGCTCCCTGAATCCCCCATTGCCGAGTCCGTTTCTGAACCTGAAGCGAGCAGCGACCCTTCACAATCGATCCAGGATAGCCAACCAAGAGCTATCTCTTCACACCCCAGATCGAGACAGCTGCGTTCTGGCCATGGTGAGGCACATCATCCAGATGCCCCATACTTTTTCTACCAAGCTCTCTTACACTATTATCTCGCACCACTTGACATTCGGATTCTCAAGTCTGCTTTTGGAAATTTTGCATCGTTTCCAGCAACTCTTCTTCCTCGCGTGGAGCGTGTAGATACGGGCCATGTAATGGATGATGAATTACGGAAACGAACAAAATACCTCGCACACCTTCCTTACGGCTGTGAGGTTGGATTCCTTGAATGCAACTGGACAGATATCGTTCCTCCAGAGATTTTAGATCAGTTCAAAGACGAGATTGAAAAGAGAAAAAAACGTAACCGAGAAAAAGAGACGAGAGAAGAGAGGGATAGAGTACGTGCCGAAAAGGCGGAAGACGATGCTCGATGGGCAAATGCGAGAAGAAAACGGCCGAGCATGCCATCGGAAAGCTTTTCGGGGGATGACTTCCATCCTCTAGCACCATCAAGTCTGGATGCTACTAATGCATCGCCACCTTGGCCCATGCGGCAAGGCTCTTCTTTCGCAACTCTAGCATCCCCGTCTACAAGCCCAAGTGCACCAAAGACGGTGTGGGGGACAACGGTCATCGCCCCTTCATCACCCGAAGTCCACCCCCATCAACCAGAGCATGATGGTGACGATGGCTGGTTACATTCGTGGGAGCAGGAGCTTTTGGCAGAGAATGAGTTACTTGCGCAAGCACAGGCCATGTCTATAAATGGACAAGCCGAAGAGGGCGCGAGACCAACACAGGGGAAGAAGAAAAAGGCAAAGAAAATCACACTGATGAGTACCACTGCCCGAAGGGCAGCATGAGCGTCTGCATTCTGGTTTGCATTTATGTATAGCGGGTTGGCTTGGCGTCAGGCGCCAGTACAGCAAGTTTGTGATTTGCATCAATCAAGCGCGCTTAAGACTTGTCTTTTCACTTCGTCCGCGTTAGCCGTAAAGTGACAGATGAATGCCATGTTTTAAGCATAAATCTATTGCAGATATTCCGCCACATATCTATATATATACATCTCACGATTTTTTTAAATTTCCTTACAGATATAAACATCATCTCATGGTGATATAGAACCTCTCTGATTCGTACCAGAGTCCCGCACGTTTCTCCCCCATCTCTAAATCATTTTGTGGCTGTATTCAACGTGACACCATGCGCCTTTCCAAATCGCGACTTACCCCCTTTTAAGCATTCAACCCGCTAAGCGAGTCGCAGCTTATCCAAGTCACATGACTTAGATACTCATTATAAAGTAGGTTTTAAGTCAAATACAATATTTTGGGCGGAAAATGTAAGAAAAAACCCCCCTTCCAAAACAGATTCGATGTCAAAGTCAAAGTAAGCGGATAACAGGCGTCGGCCCGCCCCGCTGCGGGAACTGTGTCTCACAAACAAAAAGGCGTTGAAAGGACGCCACGAACCGCAGCAACAACAGCGCTGGTCGAACCCCCTTTTTTTTCCCCCGCTGTTTGCATTTCAAATGTTGACAGATAAATTTTTCTTCGCGCTTCATTCTTAACTTTTCACGAATCTAAGATTCCTTCAAGCTTGTTATTCATATGGCCCTCAATATTGTATGAAGTATCTTATTATTTTCTACTCTCTCCTTTTTATTTTTATTGTATTTGTATTTTGTATTTTGGCGCAAATATTCACAGGTCCAGAGACTCCATGAGTCAAAATAGGGGTTTTTTTTTGTTGTAACATACCCAATATTGCTATTGTTTTTTTTTTCGTTTAAAGGGCAGTATGCCTTTGAATTCTCTCAAGATATCCGAATATCGTGATTCAGAAGGAAGCTGTTGCGTTCCTTCCCCCGACCAATCCCAATATTTTTCTAGCCTGACAGTTGGTGGATGAATGCTTTTCTTGATGCCAGTACTGTTTATTGTGACTGAAGTCTACATGCGTGAAAGTGTGAATCTTACAATAGGTTTGAGTCCATGGCGTACTCTCAAAATTGTTGATGCTGTGTTCCCATAATATATTTTATTATTATTTCAGAAGCAGGAGGCAACCTCTCTACAGAATGACATGGCAAGCACTATCCAATACCCTGCTAAGGCTTATTGGAAGACTACTTCCACATATTCAAATAAAGATGTTGATCAAAACTCGATCTCGAGCTGCCCTGATGTCAAAGCCTTCGACATTGAAAGAGACATGGTTCGCTCTCTCATCGCTATTGATCCCGATGCTCGACCAAAACACTTCCGAAATACCTTCGAGGAATGTATTTTTGTATTTACTGTGATGATGGCCACAGCCTCCACCACGTTTCTTCAAGGTGCCATTATTGTCAACACAGCCAATATCGGGGCCGATTTGATGATGACTCCAGCGCAGATTGTATGGATAACTGCCGCAATAGGGTATGTACCGCCTCGCCACATCTAAACTATCTCTAACATCGTGTCAGTTTGGCCAGCGGCTCATTTATGCTTTTCTTTGGGAAAACTGCTGACCTCTTCGGCTGCAAATTCCAACTTCTTTGCGGAATGGGCTTCCTTTCATTATTCACACTCGTCACCTCCTTCGCTCCAAACCCTATAGCTATGAATGTCCTCTGTGGTTCCCTCGGGCTCGGTACAGCAGCTATATCGCCGCCATCGATCGGAACGCTATTTGCGACATACCCAGAAGGTCGAAGGCGAAACCAAGCAGCTGGCGCTCTCGGGGCAGGGAACCCGGTTGGTTTCATACTGGGAAGTATATCATCAGGAGTCGTTTCAAGATTCTATACCTGGAGGGCATCCTTCATTGTGATATCCATTTTCTTCTTCATAATGACAATCTTATCCTTCTGGACGATGCCTTCAATTCCAAGATCAGATTCTCCGCAAATCACTCTCCGGCAATTCGACTATCTGGGCACAACATTAACGATTGTTGGAATGGCACTTGTATCCGCCTCTCTTACGTATATAAACACTCAATTTTTTCGGCATTATCTGCTAACATATTGACAGAAAAGCCCCAGAAATCGGCTGGAAATCACCACAAGTGATTGTAATGATGGTCCTTGGCGTCGCTTGCTTGTGCGGTTTCGGATTCTGGGAGCGCTTCTACAAATATCCACTGCTCAATCCAGTTGTTTGGAAGAATACCACTTTTACCCTGTGTGTTCTGTGCACACTATTCGGCTATATGTCATTCATTACAAACCAATTCTGGATTTCGCTGTATATGCAAGATGTTCAGCACTTGGCGCCACTGCACATTGCCACACGCCTGCTTCCTCAAGCCATCACTGGCATCATATGGAGCTATCTAGGGCAAGCCCTGGTGTCAATAATCAGCGGGAGGGTTATAATGGGTATCGGTGCTTTGGCGTACCTGACTGGGGCAACCCTGCTGATTTTTATCCGCCAAGATACAAGCTACTGGATGATTTTATTCCCAGCACTGTGTATTACAGTAATCGGCGCCGACTTTCAGTTTATTGTCTCCAATGTAAGTAATATCATCCATTATGCTTATTCTTACATATTATGCTAATATATGTAGCTGTATATTACCAAGCAGATGCCTAGCCAGTCTTCTCTTGCAGCAGGCGTCCTTCAGACTGCAATGCGACTCTCGGTTTCCCTTGGCCTGTCAATCACAACCGCAGTCTACGTAACAGTAGCAAAATCCTCGAAAGGAAGGTCAAACACCGCAATTCCGTTCGAGCGTGCATACCTTTGTTCACTACTCTTCGCCATTATTGGACTCTTCTTTGTCCCTTTCATGCAGATTGGAAAACAAGGCAAGAAATCGCCTCCGACTTCCAACTATGGTAATGCTACATTGAAAGACTGTCCTCGTGCAGCTGCAGAATACACCGACAGTCCAATCAATGAATATCTTCATACCATGAGATATAAGCCTAGCCAAACAAGTTTGTGGAGTGGGGCCACAGATGGGACCATTAGCTCTTACTTCCCCAGATGGAGTTGGGAAGATCCCGAGATAGCCTGGCCCACTAGCAGAGCTAGGTATAACGACTCTAATGTCATGTACGAGGTATGCATGACATGCCTGGATGAGAGAATGGTGGCGGTTCAACCATCAAACTTTTTCTTGATGCAGAGAGAGCATGAAAACAACCTTGCCCGTATGGACTCCAATCCTTATCGAAATATAGAAGAGAACTGGTATGACGGCAAAAAGGGACGGGACGGCCAAGTGAGTGTAGATTCAAGCCATGACCCTCCGTTTTCAGGAAAATTTGCAAATGTCGCCGTAATGGGTCAACTCCGAGAAGGGAGAATGATGAATGGAACTTCGGCCCACTCTATTTTGGTTCATACGGACTCTTTAAATAGAGTAATCAAGGGGCATGACCGAAGTCAACAAACTCTTGACGGTAAGTCCAAATTGAGTGATCAGGCTTTCCACAGCAATATTCACCCCAAAGGTCCCGTCCATTTGAATGAACATTCCGCCATGGTCAGTAACGCGGGAACTTTGGTCCCTGGATATTCTGCATTAAATGGAAATTATAGAGCTAGAGTCGTCTCGAATTTGAACACGCGATCGACTTTACGTCCGCCTCCGAATCAGGATGGAGGCCATATGATGAGCGGTGCCAGTGTGGATGGCGATCGTAGCATGATTGGGAGGAGCAATCCGAAGCAAGTTTCAAATAGACGTGGGGAGAGAGGGTTGAATAATGTCAAGGACGGCGGATACGGGTGGGTGTGACGAGAATGAGGATTATTCGCTGATGTTTGGCGCTGGGGAGGTGGTTTGGAAATTAGGAGTGTGGAAATCTCAGGACTGGGCGTGTGACAAAGCAAACGGGAGGGGAAAAGGGGGCGGGGCGGGGAGGCGTCCATTCACTTAGCTGAGGATGATAAGATAATGAGGGCTGTTATTATTATGGGAAGGGATAGATTATGCCTCCCGAATTTTTGAAGATTTTAGGAGGAAATGAAACGGACAGAATATTAGGGGGCGGGTATTTTCTTGCATCTGGTCAGCAGCTTTCTTGCTTTTCTAAGGGAGTGGGGGGGAACGTGAGGGGGAGGAAGGTTATCTGTATGGAAGATTAGGTTGAGCCGAGGGCCAGAGGGCTAGTGATTGTGATTTGAGAAGGGTATGGAGGGAGGGGGTGGTTCGATATGGTTCGATATTATTTCTGGGGTTAATTGGGTTCTATTATAGATTGGGGGATGGGCCGTCATTTTTGAATCTCCAATATTTTTTTAATTTTTTTTTCTAAGAAAATAGAAGATCAAACGAAATTTTCTATGGTACAAGCCTTGCTATATGTTTCAAAATCGATATTAAACGTGATAAAGGGAGGGGGGACGGGGAGGGGAAAAGAAGCTTGTGTGGATGGATTCTGGTTTTTTGGGAAGTGCGGAGGGAGATATACGCATATGGGCCTAAATTCCGTGTCCGATTCTGGCCTCGACGGTCCAGGAACCCAGATAGTATTCACGTAAGGCATGGTATGGTATGGTATGGTATGGTATGTTATGTTATGTTACGGTATAGTATGCCATGGTATAGTACACCACCTCACCTCGCCTTACCTGTACGTACCTAAAACCTAGGAAACTATGCTTTCGAAAAGTACATTAGGATCATGGCATGACATGACATGACAAGTGCTGGATTTTCATGTTTATATTTATGTTTCTATTATGTGATTGGTTAAGGCAGATTCTTCAGTTATGATTCACGTTAGAAGACAAAACAGCATTTAAAAAGATGTAGTATGAACAGTAGCGCGTAAAATATTAAAAAGGGGAAGGCGAAGCTTAAGCTCCAACCCGAAGAAAGTTAATCATTTGATTTGTAGAGAAAGGGGGAAAGAGCAATTTTAGTATTTTATTTCCCCGGGTTTTCTGACTGTAAAATTTTCCTTCTTTTGGTGTCTGCCGGAATTCATCTCTCTCACGTATAATTTTATATCGGTTTCGTTTTATCTTTGCCTGACCATTTTATCGATAGGTTGATATTGATCCATCGATCCTTTATATAAAATAAATAAAAAATCAACTGTTCTTCTCGTATGCCCGCTTGCTTGCTTGCTCGCCCGTCACGCAAAATAAAGAACGGTCGTATTTTAGTTTGGTTTTGCTCTTTCATGACCCGCCCGCTCTGAGAGAGGGGGAGAGTTGAAAATCAAGAAGACGGAAGAGACGTGCACATGTGTAGATGATGCTATTGTGATGGGTTGAATACAATTCTTTTTTTTTTCCTTGTTATTCTCATCCTCGCCTCGTCCAGAGAGGGAGTCCCTTTTTCGTGGAAAGAACTCCAGCTCGAACTTGGACATGTCTAGGTGGCTCGGAGCCACCCGGTAAAAACGAGTAGGGAATGAAACTCCAGATTCATGCTGCAGATGGGAGGGAGAAGGTGAATTTGGATTGTTTTTTGGTTTGCGCTGCTGTGCGCGCAGAAAATGAAAATGCGTTTTTGTGTAAAGGGGAGGGAAAAACAAGTGCAAGGTGCATAAGGTACAATTATACAAAGAAGGCCGGCCGTAAGCTTTTTCTTTTCCCATTCCATCGTCAAATCCTCAAATTGAAATTGAATTGTGTTCATGAAGTGTTTCTGCAAGCCACCCTTTCCAAATGCCCGGGGTTTCGTTTCTTCAATCAGTCGTCTGCATGCATAGCGTATCGCATTCTCGGAAGTGTAGAATCATTCGTGCGCGTTTCGAGTTGTTCATCCGTTCGGTCCTCATTGTACATTTGTTTTGTTGAAGAAAAGCTGGTCTAGTTTGGGCATTGAGCCTGAACATGACCGGGCTGCTTGCACTTGTAACAGGTGCGCTCACTGCTGGTCTCGGATGGGCAGTCTCGGGAGAGATGGCCAACTTCGCCGCAGTTATAGCACTTCTGACCTTGGGTGCAGTCGCCTAGATTGCGTTAGAGCTTATTGAGAATGAAATTTGGAAAAAGGGAGAACAAACGAGACATGTGACCATAGCCGCCGCAAGAGTAGCAGGTTTGTCCACGGCTTCCTCCACCGAATCCACCGCCGCCGCCGCCATAACCACCTTGGTTGCCTCCAAAGCCACCGGCATTATATCCACCAGCCTCAGGGCAGTTGCGGGCGATGTGGCCAATCTTTGAGCACTATGGAGACATTAATCGAAGATGCTCTCAGACTTCAGAATTAGTGTGCATCTTACCTTGTAACACTCCTGGTTTCCGCCACCGCCGCCACCGGAGAATCCGCCACGAGAGTTGGAGTTGTCGCTAGCTGGGTTTGGGCAATCACGAGAGATGTGTCCAGGTTGACCGCACTTGTAGCAGGTCTTGTCCTTTGGGCCTTCTGGGCATTCACGGCCTAAAGAGGTCAACAGCTATCAGGAGAGACAGTACAATAGGGACGTACTCATGTGTCCTTCACCTATAATAGAGAACTCTTATTAGTCTCCTGTATGCAAAAGCTGAGATTTGTCCTACTCACCGCCACAGTTATAGCTACTCTGAGTCAGTGAGGTCCATTTTTTTAATTCAAGAAGCAAATCTTACCACTTGGCTGGACCACGGGTTGGGCAGTCACGGGCCTGTACATCCAGTCAGTAAAGGCGGATTACTAGGTCGATTATTGACCGTACTTGGTGAGAAGCATCGCCACCTAGAAATTCAATATCAGCCTGGGATCGGTCTCAGAGTGCAACGCTTAGAAGGCAAGAATAAGATGATTCTTGTGTCGCGAATTGAATATATTTGATCATCTGCACACTCCTCCTCCTTTATTTGTGCTCTTTAGCCTTGCAAAAGAGTAGACGGCCATTGGTCGGATCGATCTGTGGCATGTATATTGGCTCGGGACGAGCCTGAGCCTCACGGCAGATATCGTCGGTTCTAGCCGGGCGGAATCGGAGAGCGAGCGTGCCATCCACGACGTAGGATGAGAGAGAAGTTGGCGGTTGGGAGATAGGAGAGAAGGTGATCGTGGGAGGTGAATATTTGGAGGTAACTCACAGTTGTAGCAGCCACGGCCCTGGGGAGCAGCGCCGTACGAATCCATAATGTCGAATGAAGGAGTGTAGTCTGTAATCGTATCAACTGTCAGCAGGATTATTCAAGTGAGCAAAGGGAGGGTGGATGAGTCGGGGAATTCTGTATTCCTTCAAGTGACGAGATGGTGGGGTCAATGAGGGACGGTGAAGGGATTTGTCGAGAAAATACATCACCTTTTTTTTTAGGGGAGACAGAATCTAACCGAGAGCTGGACGCGAGCACGGAAAAAGGAATCAAAGAAGCAGGGAGACGTTACTAGCGACCCGCAGTTTGGAGAAGGACAGAGTCTGGAGAAGAGAATCGTCGTGGGGTGAATTGGAGATGGAGATAGAAAGGAAGATCGAAGGTTCAAAAAGTTCGGGTCTTGTTTTCTTTGTGTGCGGCCGGGACTAGCGTAACTTTTAAATTTTTTTTTTTGGACCTCTTCCTCGAAGTTTAGCGACTCCCCTCGCGACCCCTCCGGATTCAATTTCAATTTCAATCTCGACAGCTCGACGTTCCAGTGCAAACCTCAAACCCCCCAGGGCATCCACAGGGAGGCCACAGGGAACACACAGGGAACACACAGGGAACACCAGCACACGGGCAATGGACCCGAGGTCGTGGCGCAGCGGGGCCCAGCATGACTGGTGCGGTTTTTGATACTCCAGGCCTGCGCCGGCACGCATTACAGTCGAGAGACCGCTACCAGGACGGCGGCCGTGCTGATTGGACCCTGGGGCCCGTTCAGCCAGAGGGATAGCCATAGCTCGACGAGTGTTGTCACTGTACTATATTGACTGGTGCCGGTGATCAGTGGCCAGGAGCCAGGAGCCACGCAGAGAGGTCAGTCAGTGGCCAGCCAGCGGTTAGTGCTCAGTCCACCCCCCCATAACGGTCAAAACAGCCCAGCAATCAACGGCGGCAGCAGTAATAGGCGGTCACAGACTGACAGATTCACAGATTGACGGACGGTGAATCACAGGGTTCCGCAGCGACCTGCAGCCGCTGGCGTGCCCGCTTGCACGCTTCCAGCTCGGGCATCACATCCTCACCTCCTCTGCACCAGACGCGCAGAATACTTACTTGCATGTTGAGTCGCTGCTGGCTCGAGTCAGGCCGCTGGGCTTGCCAGGTTCGGCTGCCTTGTTCCCTCGCTGGCTGGTGGCTGGTGGCTGTGAGCTGTGAGCTACGGGCTGCGGGCCTGCGTGTCCAGCAGCGATGCGATCCCACCAGCTTCCCCTTCGGCTGGGACGTGAAGAACAGGTACAAGGCGGGACTCGCTCGTTACTCGGTTCCAGAAACCCAGATCCCACAATCGAAGCCATCTGGAAGAGTTTCAGGACTAGAATCAGAACCAGACCTAGACCTAGAAGAAGAAGCTCTAGATTTCGGGAGCTCGGGAACCCAGAGAGCCATATGCCCAAATTCATCCTTTCCATATGATACCACGGTATGATAAACATATAGCAGGCCAATATGTGCATCGTGATATACCCTGAGTTCCGTGTGTATAATGTGGTTGCGGACGGTTATCAATCGGGATCGCGCGAAGCTGCCGGCTGACCCGGTACCGCATTTCTCACGTAATTTCCATAGCATCAAAAAGTTCGGTACGAACGAGGATCGTGATACCTGTACAACTTCATCTTGCATCGTCTTTTCTTCCGTCGCGGCTCCTTGCCGCCGTCGAAAGGTCGTCCAATAACCCCCACGACCTAGAGGCCTATGTCATCATCTTGAATCACGCGAGAGCCACTTCAATTTCCATGGCAGAGCCGTTGAGATTTGCAGATCGCTCGTCAGTGGCATGTGCGTGCTTCAGGTTGACATGTACTTGGCACTACCGCAGACCAGACCTCAACTGCCCATGGTTTGGAAGGAGATAAGGTCATCTCATGTATGGTAACCCGAGCATAGAGAGGTTGAAGAAACCGGGAGCGCCATGATGCGGCTGACTGCACAACACCCACCGTTCGTTGAGGCGGTCGGGGTTGATTATGGAAGCATAAAAAAGGCAGCGTTCCGTTCTTCTCATTGCTTTGGATATCATCCGTTCGTTTGAATCTCGAAAACGGCAGCGAGGGATTTCCAATCTACCTGTTGACACGGCGAGCGAGATGAGAGGAGCATCGACTGTCTCTCGCAGGCGAAGCTCTTCGTGTCTCAAACAGGAAAGCCGAGATATCATAGCCCCTACTGGGAGTTGCACCAAAATATCTCACATTTTTTTGGCACCTCGCCGTCGAAAAAGACATGTAGACTTTTATCCTTCAACCTTGATCCTGTCATGTTTGGAATATGCCGGTCATCATCACAACTGAATGACCAATGTAGATCACATGATGATTTCCACGTGACTTAAAATTCCTTTTGATATCCGCAGGTTAGGAATGTGTCTGTCAAAAAGCTTCGGCTGATGTTACAACCTATGTAATTTACCGATAGATAGAAAATGAATACATTGCATGTCTAAGCGGCATATTTCTCGTTTCAGGTAAGTCACTCGTGTTATTGTCGTTAAAAACAAATAAGGATGCTGTGAGCGTTTTGGAATCGATTTTTCGGCTTCTGATACTGGATGATAGATGCCTCCGGTGTCATATACTCTGTCGAGTAGGTATTACCAAGGATTTATTCGCCTTGGTATGATTTACCGCAGGCAAGATTATTCTCTAGGCATAAATATTTCTCTGCTCGTTTCAGTTATTGTTCTTCAAGTTAGAACCATTATTCTGAATTTCTATCACATTAACCTTGATGTTGCTTAAAATCTACACGCCCATTCAATTTCAGCTGCAGAGCACATTTCACCCATATGTCTCCCTAGAGTCTCGTCACGCCACGTCAGCAGTGAAGTGCTTCGGACCGAAGCAGATAGACCATCCGACGATCTTTCGTTTGAAATTTGTCAATAACTCCTTAGATATATCTATTTGCTGTATAAGCTTGCCACGTACACAACTGTGCCTTCATTTTATGGATACCACGATATCTTCTCTGCGACGTGGTAAAGCTGCAGCAGCTAGCTTAACTTCCAAACCATATCCTCTTCGTGCCAGCGGGTAGTTGAAACCAATGTATGAACAGTTTATTCATCGGAGTCACAATTTCTAACGCTGTATCACAACAGTTACACATTGTCCGAAAATAACGGAGCATACCACTCGATCCCGAAAGCCTGATCCTACCAGACGTGGCCATACAAGCTTATTGCCATCGAGCTGACAACAAGCGCACTCCTTCGATTCTTAATCGAGCACATTGCATCTCTCAAGATATCATGTCCCTACAGATTGCTTTCTAGAATCACATAATGCCGACCGCCATGACTCGATAGAGAAGGACTCGTTGAGCTATGGTGAAGTGCAATACCAATCAAGATCATAGACCCACAGGTGTTTAATTCTCTCAGCCCTTCTCAAATTCTTCTCAACCAGCCTCCAGGCTCTCGTCTCTCATCAAGTGATTCATAGTTCTATAATAGCATCTTGCAGCAATCGGTCCTACTCCACCATATACTATCGAAGCATACAAAGCTAGAAAATAATGGTCTTGTTGGCAATTCAAAGATACGAGTCAATGGTGGCTATGCCCCCCGGCGATGACAATCCGCTGTACTCGAATTGGATGGACCGTCTGGATTTAGCTACTGTTATTGCCATTTCTGCTACCTGTGAATTTTGGGCTCTTGCAATCTATCCTACTTCGGTGGCACACTGGTCGCCATCTTCTAAGACTTTCTCTATCTTATGCTACCTAGTAAATAAGGATAATTTACCGTAGACAAACCTACCAGACAACTTCAGAGTTTATTCGCAAGGATACCAAGCTACTATGCGACATATATTATTCTTGAAAGCCACTACTCGATGGTCTGGAATCTGACTGGGCGAGACAAGACTGATTTAGACGCTCTGTCTGAAAGAAGAGTCGTTTGCGGCGACAGCATCGCCGATTGAAGGTAGTGATTAACATTCTATAAGCATGAAACCCTGAGAGTATTATGAACTTGCAGTCTCCGATATCTTCGTCTCTATACCAGCATATGCGAGCTGAAGCCAAATAATCAAGACTCTTATGCAAAATCACCTCGAAACTCCTTTCTGCCTTATTGCCTCAGGCTTCAAATATATATATACCGAATGACAGCCACTTACTAAAATGGGCTCAATCTTCAAGCTTCATTTCAGCTATGCGACCCACGCACGCGCAGAACGGGGCCATTATCCACTCACTCGCTTGTTACTTAGGGCTGGCGATTCTTGAATCATATCAACACTCTTCATAAGGCAGTTGAAAGCCTGATCAGAGTGCCGCTCTGGCAAGCGTAAGTGTACAACATCTTCCTCTCATAGCGGTTACGATCAATGCTTCAAGAGGAATCTAGAATGCAGCATCACCGCGCCAGTAGGCTGCATATTTGTTACCTGCTCAAGTTTCTTCAATCTTGCCATCACAGGATATAATCCAGGATATTGTAAATTTATATCTATGGTATCTTCACAATAAACCGCACTCCTTGTTTCACGAGCCCACGCTCCTTCAAAGTGTTCGTGATGGTATCTTGTCTCAAAATAAAATTTATTGTACGGAATTCTCGAACTGCCTGCAAGGTACGTGCTTTTCTGAGGTACCATATTCAATGCCAACTTTTCAATTTCAGGTTTTCTCCCGACGTCGAGATCTGTTCCCGTGGCAGGGAATACGCATTGAAAGCAAAGCAGGTTCTGAAAGAAGACATTGACAACGTTTGCTTGGAAAATTTCCAGGCATGCATCCTTCTAGGCAGCATATGCTAGGCCTATAATGACGTTGGCGCTGCATCTATCTTCTACGGTAACAACTTTACATATTAGATACTCCCTCATGTAATTGACTAATCGTGATTGATAGGAATTGCCAATACTATGGCACAATTGCTAAAACTCTCTGAGGATACCCCCAAGAGTGATGGAGTTCGGTGTGAGACGAAGAGACGAGTGTGGTGGTCCCTCTACATGATCGATACATGGGCCAGTGCTGGCATCGACCTTCCTCGTCAAATCTCGTTCTGTGGGAATGGGCCTAAACTTCCTATGGATGAAAAATTTTCAATAGCATGAAGGCCGAGGATCCTCCTCCTCCGGAGCAGTCGTGGAAACCAGGCCTCTGGGCACATATGATTGTTCTTGCCAAGATGTTTCGCCGCATCCAAGATATCAACCGACGGATAATTAGCCGACAAGAAGATGAAAGGGCGATTGAGCAGGAATCCGAAAGGCTGGCTAAAGAACTATGGGACTTTGCTCTATTATCATTATCTCGAAGGCGTCGGTAAAGCTTCGGCCAAGTTTTCAGCAGAATATGTAACAAGTTGCAAGTATCACGCTGCTGCACTCTCTGATCTTCTGCGAATTTCAATGAACGGCCGCGAGGCTGAGGCATTGTACAACATTGTGGGGCATATGACAGTCGTGTCATCGTCAGTGTTACTTCACACACTCCTCGTTGGACATGAACACGAGCTTGGTGAAGCCCGTAGACGACTGGAGGACAATTTGGAGCTACTGATAAAATTACGACAGTTTTGGCCAAGTGTAGAATTTATGGTGAGAAGACAACAGTGCAATATACGCTAAGAAATTCTAACGATCCAGGTGAACCGTCTGATCACCTTTCAAAACTCGTGCGTGGAATCTGCAAGTTCAGGTCCCCATAAGATTGACAAATGGATGATCAAATTTCTCCTTCAGCATGCTCTTGTTCTCGATAGCAGAAGAGAATTTCAGGATGGGACAGCTCCTTTTGATAGGCTTCCAGATCACGGTGATCCCACAAATAACCAGGAGCTACTGGAGAGAAATCTCATGACCGAGCGAATCATACGAGGAGCGCAAGCAGCATCCGAGAATACTAGCAGGCCACTCCATGGTTAATGAAAGTACAACAAGCTCAAATCAGGCCACAATGGCGTAGAATTTGATTAGACTATTGATACCAGACACTGAAGTGTCGAGTACGTGTTACACGAGAATATGAGCTGTAAGATTAAGTTGAGAAGTGTAAAAATTTGTCTATGCTTTTGGTCAGTCCACTATCAGGATATATGAGACAGTTTCCTGAAGTTTTATATCACAGGACGCAAAATATCCTATTTCTCCCCGTTACTATCTAAGGAGTACACCTCGACCTCCGCGATCATTGTACGTGCAGGGATAGTGACGCAGATTGGAAAGCCGCCATAGTCAGGGTCTTCGTTGGGCATGATGCAGAACCTGCCACCTCTGGTTTCATCACCGTTCAGCTTCCTCTCAGTTCGCAAGATTCCACCCTTTGCATCTTCAACACTCTTCTCCACGAAGCTCAAGATGCCGGTAAAACTTGATTTGGTGGACTTGAACGTTGCTTGAAACCCCCATCCAATGAGCAGGAAGCGACCTGGTTCCAGATTAATGAGCATTCCAGCTCCAGGACCGGCTCGGCCAAAAACGAAAGACCGCTCGATAGTCACTTGATACTCCCCAAAAAAAGCAATAGTCGGCGGGCTACCGTCTTTTCCATCACCTGTAAGTTCGTCGAAAAAGAACCCAACACTAGAGCCAGGGCGCTGGTGCGCGTCAAGGACGATCTTTGAAACAGAAGCCAAGAGTTTGTAATGTCTTGTGAAGGGATTGGTCTCAGGAACTAAAGTATCAATCCCAAAAGGACTTGTTCCGAAGGCTTGATAGCTTCCAAAAGCTTTCCAGATACGTCGTGCTCCGTACTCGTCTCGTCGTTGCTCTGGAATGAAGAGAGCTTGGTTACGATGCCTATACTTTTGGCACAAAGACTCATAGTCATTTAGGTAGATATCAGGAGAAATGAAATCCAGACTTGGAGCGAACTTTTGCCAGATATCAATAACATTGCTGACCCCTCCGCCTGAAGGATAGTCACCAGGGGCATCACCTCCTCCAACAACTACTGGAAAATTGTCTGCGTCGCTACGCCTGTAATTTTGCCAGACGTTCGTGTAAAGCGGGATTCCATGCTGTTTGTGTCCAGCAGAAGCAACCTGCTCTGCATAAATGGCGTAGAAGTAGGCCATGAAGATCTCATCTGCATGTACTGAATCCCCAAAAACCTGTGGCCAGGTTAATTGAACGTTTGGTTTTCCTTCGAGGATTCCTTTCAGCTTAGGGAACTTGGCACGCAGGTCGGTATGTAGACTGTCCCATTCCTCGTGCAAGAATTCTAGTAGCGCCGCCGGCACAGGCTCGTTAAATCTTTTTTCTGCGGCTTTACTGCCATCCCTCGAGTCTCCTAGTAGACCAATTTCATTCTCCACTTGCACCATGATCACGGTTGAGTGGTGGTCCACGGTTTTAATATGGGCCATCAAAGCTGCGAAGGCTGTGCTATCCGCTTTTTGTGCCTCTGTATGAAAGATCGATACAACATCGCCTATCTTCCGTCGACCTCCAGCCACGCGTAGTTCCGCTCTTGGGAATCGGGTATTATTTTTCTTGATCCATGAAGGCATGTAGGTCGAGTTACCTGACACAGCATTAATATCTCTGAACAATGTGTTAGAGACATGGCTTACCATTTTTGAATGATCCGAGCCACAGTAGGATCAAGCGTAGATCGTGTGCTTTTGCTCCCTCAATGACTGCGTCCAACTTCGAGAATTCAAACTTCCCTTCCTCTGGTTCGATATCTTCCCACGTCACACAACCTAGGACTGTATTGAGACCAGTGTCAACTAACTTTTGCCATACTGTATTCATGTACCGTGCCGATGTCATGGACGAGTTTTGAAGCTCCCCACCGAGCACGAGAAATGGCTTGCCATCAACTATGAGCTGTGGAGCAGTGCCCGTGATCTTCATGTGCGGCAAAGTTGGCGAACGCATTTTTTGCTACCTGACGCAATTCTTTTTTCTGGTGCGAGTCAATAGTAAGAGGTCGTTGAAGAACGTAGTGAATTGTTCAAGAGCTTCAGTCCTTGAAGGGGAGAGAGGGATTTAAGTAGGATTTCGAACCCAGCTCGATTAGAAAGATATGTGCCGGCGCTACAACGAGAATGAACTGTGAGGGATGGTGGTTGACTTGTCACAATATGCGTACCTCGCAGGGAGAACGGCAATATGTGACGGAATAGACGGATGTACCCCACTGTGATCCTTACTCCGAGTATACATACCGGCGAATTTGCTTTTTCATTGGCCAAAGAACTGGTGCTACAAGTGTTCAACTTTGACGTCGAGATTTGTGCGGAGAGAACACGGGGGTTTATAAGCGGGGCGAATACTGGGTGATAAACTGTTGCCGGCGACTTTACTCGCCTATTGGCTTCATGACCGGCGTTAGTCTCTCACCCCGCCTTAGGTGCAGGTGGGGCTGAAATAAGAAGGGGTTTACAGGTTTGCAGTTATCAAGTCGTTTGTGAGCATGTCACCGTGAAAGGTCACATCCTGCTTCTGAATAGCCATTCTCAATGCTTCTTGTCTGCTCTCCCATTCTTCACTCAAGCCGAGTTGGCCTCATGCTTCGGTTTTCGTCCAGAGCCCGAAATTGTATAAAGCCCATGACGGAAACCACCCTGAAATGAGAATGAATTGAATTATGCAAGCAAAACATCTTTACATACCCCCTTTTCAATCCGAAGTACTCACCTGTTGCCTAAATCATTGCGTATCATGGAGAGATTTGTCGATACTCGATGGCTAATAAGTCACATCAGTCAACCCAATCAGCTTACAGAATCCTCAGTGGAAGTTCTACTTTGTCTATATCGCCATTCTCGTACTCGAATGTCTCGCCATATTTTCCTCTTTGTAGGAACCAAGGGTCTGACGCTCGAGGAAACTGCATGTTTGTTCGATGGCATGGTGCGAATATTGGGTCCAAAGAGGCGTAGAATGCAGATGACCGTGTGGATAATATTGAATCCGTTTAAAGCACTGGGCCATAATTCGCACCATGAAGGAACTCGAAATGATGATCATTAGTGAGACCTAGAGTACTTTACAACTCAGTAGGCACCCTGCATAGCAATTAGCAGTATCAAAACACCAATATGGGCTCGATCAATTATTTCCGATTATTTGCACCATGGCCTCGCTCTCTTTGTGAGTCGTAATCCACTACCAAAAAGCCAGTGCCTTCGGGATGAATTAGAGACCACCAATATACGCTTCGTATTCCATTTGGAATACAAGGTCTTGAGAAGTCTATAAGTGAAGGAGGCCAAAGCGTATCATGTGACCCCCTTGGTAACAAGCCCTCGCTTCATAAAGTTAATCGGCAGCGCACAAAAGTTCATCCGTCCACGCCACTGAAACTTCGTCCTGATGACGCTCAGGCACCTTCCTGCATAGGTGACAAGGGTTTAGTAATTTCAGAAGCTCGGAAGAATATCTGAATGTTGACCAAGACGCGAAGGTCGACGCGACAGACTCTCAACGATCAACCAACTCTCCTTTCGAACTCTTCGACGAACGCATCACTTCAACGGCCAACATTCCCTTGCCATTTTGTAGAACATACGCGAAAAAGAGATCGAGCAGGAACATCTCCTCTGGGCCGTCGGACGTCATAGGAAACATTTCACAAGAGTACACGAATCATTTCCCCTTGGCCGCTGACAAGAGGTATTCTGGACGGATATACGACTTAGATGAAGTTTCGAACCCGAGTCCGATGAGTCGGCTTCCATTCTTGCATTCTTTACAGCCATCAAGTCGAAATTTGGAAAGAAACTACAGCCTGGGAACAAGAAGACCTCTCGCAAAAGGGGCGTAGCCAAGGGGATAACTGCTGGGCCGGGTGGGCATCGAATAATCCGCAAATATGGCGCCGGCAGGTGGAGGAAACATCAAGGTGGTGGTGAGAGTGCGGCCATTCAATGGCAGAGGTATGGTGATCCGTTGATTTGACTCAGGCCTCCCCCCTTTATGCTCCTCGGAAGGTGGACTGATATCGACGCTAGAACTTGACCGCGGTGCAAAATGTATCGTGCAAATGAAAGATTCCCAAACGATCCTCATCCCGCCTCCTGATGCAGAAGAACGTATGCGCTCGGGAAAGGGGGCCAAGGATGCGGGGCAGAAGGTCTTCGCTTTCGATAAATCGTATTGGTCTTTCGATCGCGATGACCCGCATTACGCCGGGCAAGACAATTTGCATAATGATTTGGGAAAACCGCTTCTAGATAACGCTTTTCAGGGATATAACAACTGTATTTTCGCGTACGGCCAGACCGGATCTGGAAAATCGTATTCAATGATGGGGTATGGATCTGAAGCTGGAGTTATACCGAAGATTTGCCAGGATATGTTTGAGCGCATTGGACAGATGCAAGAGGATAAAAACTTGAGATGTACGGTCGAGGTATCATATTTGGAAATTTACAACGAAAGAGTTAGGGATCTTCTGAACCCATCTACTAAAGGAAATCTCAAGGTCAGAGAACATCCGTCTACGGGTCCATATGTCGAGGATCTGGCGAAACTTGTGGTTAGTAGTTTCAATGAGATTGAGCATTTAATGGACGAGGGAAACAAGGCGAGAACTGTGGCTGCGACCAACATGAACGAAACAAGTTCTCGAAGTCATGCTGTCTTCACTTTAACGGTCACCCAAAAGCGCCATGATGTGGAGACCAACATGGCTATGGAGAAGGTTGCCAAGATTAGTTTAGTAGATTTGGCTGGTTCTGAAAGAGCAACTTCTACTGGTGCAACTGGGGCTCGTTTGAAGGAAGGTGCTGAAATCAATCGATCGCTATCAACTCTAGGCCGAGTTATTGCTGCACTAGCCGATCTGTCAGATGGAAAGAAAAAGAAGGGTGGGAAGGGCGCTGGACAGGTTCCATATCGAGACAGTGTTCTGACGTGGCTGCTGAAAGATTCCTTGGGTGGCAACAGTATGACGGCAATGATAGCAGCAATCAGTCCTGCGGATATCAATTTTGACGAGACTCTTAGTACCTTGAGGTACGCCGACAGCGCTAAGAGGATCAAGAATCACGCTGTGGTCAACGAAGATGCCAATGCTAGAATGATTCGTGAATTGAAAGAAGAACTGGCTACCCTTCGAAGCAAACTTAGTGGAGGAGGCGGGGGAGCAGAAGAGGTGTATGCAGAAGGCACACCCCTGGATAAGCAAATTGTCAGTATTGTACAAGCCGACGGAACTGTCAAGAAAGTTTCCAAAGCAGAGATCGCGGAACAGTTGAATCAAAGTGAGAAGCTGTACTCGGATCTCAATCAAACCTGGGAACAAAAGCTGGCGAAGACAGAGGAAATCCACAAAGAACGAGAGGCAGCGCTGGAGGAACTTGGTATCAGTATCGAGAAGGGGTTCGTGGGATTACACACTCCGAAAAAGATGCCACATTTAGTAAACCTCTCGGACGATCCCTTACTGGCTGAATGCTTGGTATACAATCTCAAGCCAGGGGCAACTACAGTTGGCAACGTCGAGACAAACTCTGGCCATACATCAGAAATTCGACTCAATGGCAGCCGTATTCTCCATGAACATTGCACATTCGAAAATATTGACAATGTGGTTACGTTGGTTCCGAAAGAGGGTGCAGCTGTCATGGTTAATGGAAAGCGAATTATAGAACCAAAGCGATTACGTAGTGGATATAGGGTCATTCTTGGGGACTTTCATATCTTCAGATTCAACCATCCTATGGAAGCTAGGGCAGAACGAGCTGAACAAAGTTCATTACGGCATTCTATTATCGCAAGTCAGATGGGCGATTTTGACAGAGTCTCACCATCGCCAAGTCCCAGGCCTGGCGGGCATGAGCGGTCAATAAGCAAAGCAGTTTCTGAAGTTGATTGGGACGGTAGCAGGCCCGATTCGCCAGCTCCTTTACAGCGTGGCCGAGATTCTGACTGGTCTTTTGCGAGAAGAGAAGCAGCCGGTGCTATTCTTGGTACGGATCAGAAGATCTCTGGCCTTACTGATGAAGAGTTAAATATTCTGTTTGAAGATGTCCAAAGAGCAAGAGCGGAGAGAGCTGGTCAGAACGTGGATGATGATATGGACTCCGTCACATCATATCCTATTCGGGAGAAATACATGTCCAACGGCACTCTTGATAATTTTTCTTTGGACACGGCTCTTACTATGCCTTCGACACCAAAACAGGGCGAAGTGGAAGACAAAATGCGAGAGGTCAGAGAGGAGATGCAATCTCAGCTAGACAAGCAGAAAGAAGACTACCAGGACCAACTCAAATCCGCAGAAGCTGCGAATGTTGAAGTTGAAGAGATCAAGAAGGAGAAAGCAAGGATGGAGGAAAATTTACGGGAGGTGAAAGAAGAGATGCTTCGCCAATTAGAGACCCAACGGAAAGAATTCGAAGAGCGCCTTCAACAGATGACTCCTGCAAAACCAAACTCTGACGATAGGCCCGCACCGTTATCAGAGCAGGAAATCATAATCGCAACGAAAGTCGCCGAGCACTGGCGGAGTAGGACCTATGTGCGAATGGCCGAGGCTCTACTTCAATCAGCTGCCAATCTCAAGGAAGCCCAGGTTATGAGCCAGGAGATGGATGAGAGCGTTGTGTTCCAGTTCACGATCGTTGACATCGGTCATGATATTTGCTCGTCATATGATATGGTCTTGAATGGAATATCTGGCGAAGGCGATGACTTGTTTCTCGAAGATGCTACAAAACCTTGTGTCGGGGTTCGAGTTGTCGATTATAGAAACTCTGTCGTTCATCTTTGGAGCTTGGAGAAGCTGCACGATCGCGTCAGGCTAATGAGACAGATGCATCAGTATATGGACCGTCCGGAATATTTACAACACTTCCGTCTCGACAACCCTTTCATGGAAACTTGTATGCCACAATATACTCATATTGGGGACGTAGATGTACCACTGTCTGCCGTTTTCGAAAGCAGGGTCCAGGATTTTAGTCTCGATGTTCTCTCGCCATACACTTCTCATGTGATCGGCATCATCAAATTATCGCTAGAACCATCATCAGCAAGGGCACCTTCGAGTACTCTCAAGTTCAATGTTGTAATGCACAATTTGATTGGTTTTGCTGAAAGAGAGGGTACCGAAGTACATGCACAACTTTTCATCCCAGGAATATCCGAGGAAGGTGGCATTACAACCACCCAAATGATTAAAGACTTTGAGGAAGGACCAATTCGATTTGAGAGTGTTCACAGCATGAGCGTTCCGATGTTTGGGCCTACAGATGTATCGCTGCGTGTTGCCATTTTCGCCAAGGTTTCTTCGATGCATCTCGACAAGCTTCTAAGCTGGGATGATATGCGAGATAATATGCCAACACCTCAACAAAAGCGCAAAACTGGCCGAATCTCAGAGTCTCAATTCTATACTGAAGAAAGTCACGATGTATTTTCCAGGATCCAAATTCTTGAATTATCGGAGAACGGAGAGTACCACGCGGTGGAGGTCATTCAAACTAGTGATTTGGACAAAGGATCTTTCCAACTGCACCAAGGACTTCAACGACGAATTGTCATTCACTTGACCCATAGCTCTGGTGAAGCTCTACCCTGGAAAGATGTGACAGACCCGCGAGTTGGTCGAATACAACTTGTCGACCATGTTGGCAAGACGCCTGATCTTAGCTCACCTACTCCTGAGATTCCATTAAAACTCGTCTCGAAGCCGACTGTCAAAGAAAACGCGAATGGCACTACGAATGTGACTCTTATTGGTCAATGGGACTCTAGTGCCCATGAATCTCTTCTACTTGATCGTGTTACCGCTGACAAGTATAAAGTTCAAATGTCAATTGTCTGGGATGTCACCTCGGCCAAGCTTGCCGAGCCAATGACTTTTTCGATGGATGTCTGTTCTCAGATATTGTCCCGCTCCTACGTGCGCTCGACATCGATGTTTGCGTCTCTTTGGCAAAGTGTGCGAATAGTACACTCTACCACCGGCGTCTTCTCGATATCTGTCCGCCCGACGCCCGTGAAACGTGCTGGTGATTTATGGAGAATGAATACGCAAAACGATTATGTGAAAGGTGAAGAAGTCCTTATGAATTGGATGCCAAGGGGTGTGAGTTTAATACGAGATTATGTCGCTGCAAAGAGGAGAAAGCACCGCCACGCCGAAATCGAGGCTGCACAACCGCTCTTGAATCGGATCTCCTATCCCATGCCTTCTGGAACAATGACCAATGGCAGTACCTCCTCTGACTCCTCCGATGACAAAGCGACAGAGATAACACTTTCAGACCGCGACCAATCGTTGTTGGAGAGATATGTAAAACTGTGGAAGCTCTGCCAAGACCCGATCTCTAAGATCCTTACTCCTGAAAACGTCGAGCCACCTTCAAACGGTGTTCCTGCTGCAGCTCCTATTTCTCATGAGTCACCACACCTTCTAGCCAACATCTCGCTCGTCAACAAAAACGCCGAGATTCTGAAAGGCGGGTATCTCCTTACCCCCTCGGCCGACTCAACACGCTGGGTTCGCCGTTTTGTTGAACTCCGCCGCCCATATCTCCATATCCATTCTGTCCCAGACGGAGAAGAAGTCAGCATCGTCTCGCTGCGTAATAGTAGGGTTGACCACCAGCCTCAAATTGCCAGACTTCTTCGACGAGAGGGTGGCTCTGGAGTGGAGAACAGGAGTTGGGGAAATGGAGTAAACGGAGCAAATGGCCGGGGCAGGGCAGGTGATAGGGGAGATGAAGAAAGAGTCTTCGCGGTCTATGGCACTGACAACACCTGGCTGTTCAAAGCAAGAAACGAGCGAGACAAAGTGGAGTGGATCTGGAAGATTGATCAAAGTTATTTCGGGAGCGGGAGCGCGTCCGGAGCCGGCAGTGGGGAGGAATAAAAAATCCACTCGTTTTTTAATTAGGATGCTTGTAAGATTGTTATGGGGTGAAATATTTCTTTTGTATAAAAACGGGCAAAGATCAAGAGCAGGAGGGAGATAAGAAAGAGCATTTAATCGGTGTTTTCGAAAAGGAGGAATCTTCTTTTTAATGTTGTACGAAGTGTAATGATACCCATGTGCGGCTATTTATCTCACCTAGATATCTATACCTATCTCTTTCCTTTGTTAATCACTTTAGAATAGGCCGGGAATGGAATGGAAGTTTATTTTTGCCTTTTAAACATCTTCACAGTTGTGGTGTAACTGGTTTGCACGCTCATCTTTTGGGGGCGTTTAAGCAATAAGAGTAGATTTTACATTTGTATAAAGCAGACTGTTGGATAGCGAATTTCGTAATGAATATTTTTTTTTATACTTTTCGTATTTTTTATGTCATATCTCGTATTATTGCAGGATGTGACAGGATGGATTTGATTGTCTCTTGATGGGCGGAGCGGAGATATTTAAAGTGTTTGCTTCAGATTTTGGGACCCAGTCTTACGCTGTTTAATTTTACTTTTCCATCTCGTAGAGGGGAGAAAAGAGAAAAGGAAAGAAAACAGTTAGATATGGAATGGGATATGAGGCGCACCGAGTGAGCGGGAGAGGCCTATTGTAAATTTCACATCATCGCCTTGCGGGAGGGTAAAAAGTACTATTGTATATGGTAATATGGGACGGTTATAGAGAGAGATAAGATACAAATAACAGACAAGTCACAAAATCTAGTTCGTAAGACGATGTCTAACTAGCACCTCTCGCCCGGCATGAGCAGAAACCACCGCACCGCACGAAACGCCAGGGTTAAACGCCACAATATAATGTTTGAGCGTAGTTTCCTCTCTTTCTCCATCTCTCCTCTGCCTGTAAGGTCAGATCTGTTTAAAATTTCAACTTGCAAGATCTCGATATCTTTCCCTTGCTGCCACTTTTCGATACGCGACATCGGTACGGATAGGAAGGTGTCGACCTTGGAGGTAAGTTCGGAATCAAACGTAAAGGGTCGTGGGACAGATTCTATTTCCACATCAACCCTGAGAGCCATCAATACAGACCGCGTCCACCAGCCAGCCGGACAAAGCTATACGGAACGTTTTGGCCGACTAGTAAGCGTAATGTCTCGACTGTTGTGAATGCACTGGTGTCTGCAACTCCGTACGCCGTCCAGCCACTTTGTTCCGCGATGGCGAGGGGATCGCGATTTCTTGGCCCGTTTGCTAGGTCGAGGAATACCTTGCCCTTCCCTCCGTTCGCACCCAGCGGTGAGCCACTTGCTGAATTCCTAAGGCCGGATAAATTGGTTGATGACTTGCCACTGGAAAAGTGACGAAGGAGAGGCTGTACGAGATGCGATTTCTCCGGAGGGAGAGCGGAGATGATGGCGAATGGTTGGTCGACGCGTTGAACGGACTCAATGGAAGTGAATGGCTCGATGCCTGATGCCAGAGGGCCTTGGGCCTTGAAGCCCACAGTATATATCTTTCCGATGTTGAGGCTCCTAAGCGCAAAGATAACTGACGCAGCGTCTTCGCCATTGCTACTCAAGATAATCGCTGCTCGATCCTTGTACGCTGAAGGTGCGAAGTCACGAGTGAGCGTGGCGCGGATGCCCTTCCATGTTGCATTGTCGCCGACGAAAGTTGAAGAAGCACCCTCGCCGCGGACGACAATTGTATCGACGGCCCCGATTGTTCGCGCTGCATCTGAGAGCATGGGAATGTACGGTTGAGATGCTGGGAGTGGAGGGTTAATGTATGCACCTCCGAAGTCAGGCTGGAGACAGAATGCTTCAACAGAGCCTTTCACACCTCGATCAACAGAGGCAAAATTATGAGGAAGGCTAAGCTCGTTGAAGCATTTCTCGAAGAATGTCGCTTGTGGAGTCGAGCGGTAAGATCCAATGGCGTAAATGTTCTTTTTAGGCAACTGGCCCATCGTACTCAATGCGCCGTTGATTTCTGCAGCGGTCATCTGTCCTGGAGCAGCAACAATCGGCAACAGGGGATGTGTGACGGGGCTGAAAACGGTGTTGAGTGCTCTTGATAATTGACCAAGTTGACCCATATTGACAGCAGACAACGGCGGGCCATCCGGGTTGTTGGCTTTAATTTGTGAGCGGAAGTATTCAAGTTCGTAGTTCTCGCTCATAGAGTTAATGATGGTTATCATCTTCACGATATCGCCATACCTGCGAGAATCTTCGAAAATAGACTGAGCTTGAGGCGAAGCCCACTTAAACGTCCCGGAAAAATCGTGGAAGGCTGATATGATTCGACTATTACCTCTTTGCTCATAGAGCCGCCGTCGAATATCTTCTGGTAGCCAGATTTCTACATCGACATACTCACATCCCCACTGTATCGCCCGGTATAGGTACTGGTAGAACAGTTCTGGATCGTCCATAGGAAAACGACCATTCTCACGTGTACACCGTGTCGTAAAAATGATTGGGAGTTCCGTCCTTTGCCGTAAAATCATCACCTGTTCTCCTACATAACTCAAACTGGGAACAGAACTGAATGTTCCGTCCGGTAATGGTTCCCTCAACAAATCCACTCGAATTTCCACCGCATCTGATCCTACAGACAAAATATCCAGATTTGACAACGCTGTCCGCACATCTGGGAACGTAGTAGAAATGAAATACGTTCTTGGTTTGGTGATTAAGGCTTCGTGATGGCTGATTTGGCCGAGGGTAAGTGCAATGAACCGTGAAAGATCTCTCCGGAAGAATGGTGTCTCTGTATATAAGAATTCGTAATCAGCGGCGGCTGACAGGTCGACATCTGGAGGCATTCCCAGGTCCACGCAGTGGGCATTGATGGCCACCATAAGCCATTTGTTCCTGATATCAATATCCCCCTTCGCGTCGCTTGCCTCAATCCCAATCACTGTTCCGTGATCCTCACTTCCAACAGCTGAGAAACTCGTGGCCAGTCTATAGGGCTTTCCAAGTACATCAGCAAATACAGAGACAATCTTCTCTTGTCCCTGCCCGTATATAATAACCACTATCCGTGTATCCCCCGGCCCTGCCTTTGTCCCATTGACCACCCCATTTGTGCTCTTTGGCAGGGCAGGCGTAGGAAAAGACTGTAACTGTTTGGTAGCCATTTCTTTCCCAGCAGTTATCACCGAATTGCAGGAAGCTCTCACGGCTCTCGGAGGGATGCGGGAAAATGATGGGCGAGGTGAGGAGGGAGGTTTCGAAAACGCGTATAATGAGGAAAGTCCAATAATCTTCTCGCATGGCAGAACAGCCGCTTTCAGTTTCGGGGGGGATGGTGAAGTCCGAGTTGAGCTGGCACTCTGCAGCCCAAGGCTTTTGATACAAGGAGGCAGCCCCACGGGTATAACGCGACGGTTATCGCTTGCTTGCCTGCTTAATTAAGATAAGGACTTAAGCTTCAGGGTCAAATATTTCTGATACTCGGATCTGCTGTGCTACATGGCAGCCCGTGATCCCGTTGACTTGATCCACTGGCAGACATTCGTCGTAGGAGCGGGAGAATCTGGTCAGCAGAGATGGCGTGCGGGCAGCGGTTTGTGTCCGTTGCAGATCTGCTAGGGCGTGATGTCGATTCGATGTGCAGGCAAAAGAAACATTGAACTTTGGAATTCCGCCGGAGATTTTCTTTTGGGTTACTTGTGTGAAGCGTAGGGGCCCCAGAGGGCTGGTGGGAGCAAGATTAATGGAGGGATTGTACCGAACGCGGCTTCAGAAGACGATTTTGCATTTTGCCAGCCAATGCCCGCCGAGGAATTCCTTGCGAGAACAGAGGTATGGAGTATGAAGGGCTGTCGGGATGGAAAAATAGAGTGAAGCACTCGGCGCAAGATTGTTCCAGCGACAAAGGGCGACCGCTGCTCATCCACAAGAGCCTTGAGGTCTCTAATGTTCTGAATACGGCATGGCCCAGGAGCTGAACGGCACCGGAGAATGCTGTCAAGTGGCAACAAAGGGACCGCGAGGTGACTTACAGACGTCGAGCTGGTTGGCTACTCCATTCGTCGATGGTTTGCGACGACCAGGGACGCAGAATCTGAGTTACTAGAAGTTGGGGGATCCCGCGAAATGTGGGGAGACGAGGTCGGGGAGAGGCGTATAAATTTCCACCAATAATGGCAGCGGATATTTGAGGGACGATTTTTTAGGGATGGACGTCGCTTTCCGGGCAGGAAATTCCATTGAGAGGATTCTGTAATGCCTTTTACTTGGTGTGAACAAGAGGGTTAGGGCCTAGAGGGTATCAAGAGAGGCCACACCAATACTGTCCCATGCTGCACATGATAGGATGACAGCGCTATTTGCCATGATTTGATCCTATATCACTCTCTTGAAGCCCAAAACTCATAATTCCTGTTACAACTCCCCACGCGCCGAGAGTGCGCCCAAGTCTCACAGGTGCTGCGGAGTATTTATCCAATGGTCTCAGGACTCAGGCTAAATAAAATAATTCTTGACTGGTATTCCAGAGAATGCAAGGGATCTCGATTAATTCTCCGTGAGGAAATGGCTGACGCTGGTTATTTAACGTTATGAAATTTATATAGTTTTCTTTTCGAACACAGGCCTAAGCTCGACACCACGCCCCCCGTTTACATCAACTGTATATCCCGTGTGAGCAAAGAAAAACTTACGAGCGAGTGTTCTAAGTATGTGTTTTCCGAATATATGATTAAAACTATAATACACACTGTTCAAGGCTGAGGATGGATCATCGTTTTACAACGTTACTTGCGTTTTCGTCTCCGCATGTTATTATTAAATTATTAACAGAAGAGCAAGAGGCAGACACGAGCTAGCAAATCCTTCTATAGTATAGGCACAATCTTTTCTGTCTGGATTTATTATTTGGCCAACGTACTCATTTCGCTCTATTAACCCAGTGAGCAGTCATGCTTCTCGTTGGAGAGAGCCCTAAAATTATTACGATCTACTCATTAACAAAACGCGAAGCTAGTACTGTACAAGCAGTATAAGGTCTCGGGCCATACGGCTTTCAGTATAGTTCTTTGAATATTTTAAAGCCTTGTATCGTCATATACTCGTTATAGGCGAGAAATGCTCGTGGGTAGTTTTACCTCCGAAGAATGTTAGCGTCTTCATGTGCATCTGGAATATGGGGAGATCTGAAGAGATGGCAAGGCCCTTCCTAACCCCCTGTAAGACACTTTTACTTTAATTTAAACGACTGATCTTTTAAGGCCTGGTAATTTCAATTTGAACGGTATTCTTGAAGTTCCCCGCACTTCGTCAACGCCACATTTCCCATGAGAACGTTTGCCCCGCCTCGACTCTCCAGATACGAAACGACTCCCATGGAGAATTCCAAATACCAGGGGATAATGTCAATCTGCTGTCGGAGTTTCATCCGAATAAAATATTAGAGAGTGGCGAATTTTTAGTTGAGAAAGAGGCTAAGCAGATAATGAGTAATGATATTACTGTGATATTGGTACAGCACGGCCTTTCAAAGCAGTCTATGAGCATTATGTTTATGGCTATATACTAAAGAAATACAATAAAAGCTCTGTGAAACATGAAAATAGGCAAGTACTCTCACTCTCGAGTAAAACTTCAAAGAAGTGCTCGGTATATCTTGTGCCGAGCTCAGCAAGCCTATGTTCAGCTAAACTGCTCTCCACACCTCAGGTCAGCCAGGTGCCAACAAGTGCCAGATTCCCCTCTTTATTAATGCGGGAGAAGAACTGCCAATCCGACAGCTAAAGCTCAACTCCTGGAGCTAAACCTAACTGCCATCTTCCGTATCTTTATTTACCAGATCCGCTGCCAAGCAGGCGGGAAAATACACATCCGCTTGGCACTTGCTGCCTGGGTGCCTGAAAACGGGCCGTCCTTTAATGCCGAGTTGCCTTCCGGATCGTCATCCGATTCTCGCATTATTGGACTATAGCTGCTAAAGTTATGCTAGGCATACATAATCTTAAACGGCACTCCCGATAGACTTACCGGTACTCAGCTTTGTGCCTTAGAATGAGGCCATTTTCTTTGCTTGAAAGACATGTTCTTCGGCCACCACCCTGAGTTCTCCGGTCAGCCCGGTAGCTGACTACCGACTCTTGTCTCCGCGATGATTCTATCTGAATTGATGATGAAAAAGGTCAGAATGAGTGGTTTGTTAGTAGTATATATGATTAGTCCTCCCCAGACGCAATGGACCTTTAGTTTCCTTCTCATCATCTTAGCCTTCTGAATATCATAATACCACTCTCTGCCAGCCCAGCGTCCTGCATCTTTCTATCATTTCCTCTCTAAAAAAATTTGTTGTAATATAGAGAAAAGTAAAGCTTTTTCAACCATATTAAATGGCCCAAGAAGAAGGGAGGTCTCAGTTCCATGTCGCGGTCGTGGGTGCGGGGCTGGGTGGTCTTGCAGCAGCTATCAGCATTGTGCGAGGTGGACACAGAGCTACAATTCTAGAACAAGCAGCGGAATTGGGAGAGGTGACTGCTCTTTATTAAATTCAAGACCCGTTACTAACCATTTCAGGTCGGCGCTGGAATTCAAATCCCCCCCAACGCCTCTAAAATTCTCCAAGGATGGGGGATTCTCGATAAAATCGAAGAGCACAGTGTCCGGCCCCATGATTTCGTTCTCCGCTCTTACAGAGAGGGACATATCCTCTCAACACAAAATACTCTTCCCTACACTTTAAACAAATACTCAGCTCCTTACCTACATATCCATCGCGCAGATTATCACAGTGTACTTGTAGATGAAGCGAAGCGCCTGGGTGTGGACATCAAGCTCAATTCCCATGTCACTGGCGTAAATTTCAGCAAACCGGCTGTAATATTTGCAGATGGGAGTGAATTTGAGGCAGATCTCGTAATCGGGGCGGATGGATTGAAATCCGCAACCCGAGAAGCTTTACTTGGGCGGAAGGATCCCCCGCGCTTGACAGGTGATTTAGCATACCGAATCATTGTCAAAGGGTCTGATATGCGCTCGCATCCGGGCCTCCTCTCCCTCATTAAAACCCCAGCGATTAATATTTGGATGGGGCCAGATTCCCACGCCGTCGGTTACTTGCTGAAGGGAGGAGATCTGTACAATGTTGTCCTTGTATCTCCTGATAACTTACCGGAGATGGTAAACACACAAAAAGCGGACCTGGAAGAAATGAAGAGTATTTTCAAGGATTGGGATCCGAGATTAAGAGAGCTATTGGAGCTCGTGAAGGAAACGAGTAAATGGCGGTTGCAAAATAGTGATGAGATGGATATTTGGTCTGCAAAAGAAGGAACTTTTGCTCTGCTCGGCGATGCATGCCATGCCACACTGCCGTATCTGTAAGCTACCATTCCCTTTCAGTTTCCGTTCGCCCTTCGGATTTAATGAGCACATACCTGACAATCACATAGGGCATCAGGAGCAGCCATGGCTGTCGAAGATGGGCACTGTCTCGGGCTACTTCTCTCTCGCATCTCCCCTACAGCTTCACATTCCTCTGACCGGGTGGCCCTTCACGACATTCTCACCCTCTATGAAACAATTCGCAAACCCCGTACGACTCGCATAGTTAAGCAATCATCACACTCCAGACACATCTTCCACATGCATGACGGAACCAGGCAACAGGAACGCGATCGCCAGCTTATGGAGTATGATCGCAACCCATTCGAGGGCTATCCAAATAAGTGGAAGGATCCCGTATTTCAAGAATGGCTTTGGGGATACGATACTGAGAGAGATGTGGGAGCTGCTTGGGAGAAGTATGCAAGGGGAGTTTTACCTGGAGTCAGTGGTCGGGGGAAAGTCTCCTGTGACATGAAAAGAATTTCAAGATTGTAGTAACGGCGTTGGGAGAATGGGGGTCGATGTGTATACCGCATAGCATATTGGAGTTATTTGGCAACAAGGATATTCTGTATCACGCTTAATCTGTCCCTAAATCCGTGTGTGCTTGCAAGAAGTGTCTTTTTCCCAATATGAACTCAAGAATATCTCTATCATCGGTTGGGGAACCTCGGGGAGCTTGGGAGCGTGGGATGTGGTGAAGAAAGGGGAGCCGTTTAGCACAAGCGAGCCCCTGACTTAAGCAACGGGATAGACCCAACCCCACCTGCACTTATGGACCCCTCGTAAGTACATCCGATCGCGGGGCTCTCCTTATCAGTTCTACAGAATATGGGAGATGTGTGCCGGGCTCCGATGTTGTTCGTTTGTAAAAAATATACGTACGAGTATCTTCATTGTATCTGTAAGCGTTAAAAGGACGAGATCGGACGAGATAAGATGGAATAGGATAATGGAAGATGAATAGCAGACTAATCCGAACAAATCGAGTTGCATGTTGAAAAAACAGATAAGGATTTGATTTATTGAAACCCTGTCACCCACTTTGATGGTTGAAAGCCTTGACAAAGCCGGCTCACCGGACCCGTTATCTCTCGTTGTCAACTCAAACGGACAGCGACCTTTTATTAAGCAAGAAATTGCGAGGCTAAGCACTCGCGCTCCTCTTTGACTAGATTTATAGAGTTAAAACGGAGGGAATCAAGGATTTTTGGATAAAGTTGCGTCATGTCGAGAGCTCCAACTAAGATCCATATCATAGGCACGTTTTTTCCTGGCTTCCCGCACGAGTTGCCCAATAAAATTACGGTATCATATCTATAGAACTTTCCTAGATTCCGCTTGCGTTTCGATAGATCGAAAAATGGGAAAGTAGGAGCATATATCTGGGGCTATAGTTCAAGTGGTCTGCCCTGCCTCGTGGCATTGCAAGGTTCAAGGGAGTAGGCAAGGGGGGGGGGGTTCGAAATTGGAAGAAATGGAAGAAATAGAAGCATAGAAAGAAGCAAGTGAGGAAAATAAGAACCCTAATAAGGGATTTGCTAGGATTTTGCTAGGGTTGAAGAGCAGGGCAAGATGACAAGGTGCATCTTGCAGTATAGCAAAGTACACTTGCACTCTTTCCGGAATCTTCCATGCAGGAGGCATGCAACACCAAAATAGCGAGCTTTACTGGTAAGAAAGAGAAATGGCGAGGAGTTGCCCAGTTGCTTTGGCTTTCTTCTCTGTAGACGAGAGAGTGTGAGATTTTAACCTCAAAATTTTTGTTTTTAATTTCAATACTTAGGACCCCTTGTACAGTAGGTGAAACCTTTGGCATGTGGTAGCCTGGACCTTAATAACGGAGAATTAAGGTTGAGTGGATGAGAATGGGTTAAGATTTGTACTCTGAAGTGTCAGATGAATCTTCATTAAGACCGGATTGGTATGGGGTGAACTTGTTTAGGAACAAATGTCAGGGCATTTTTTCGTTAGATCCTAGATGCAACTACTGCAGGACTGGTATCTGCATCTGCCTTCTGGCTCTGTGTCTCGGCACATGGTCTCATTCCCGTTCACTACATTAGTGGGGGTTACGGAGTACGAAGTGCATACCTACTTGTGATCGACTGCTTCACTAATCTGTTTGCGAAAGAAGACAGAAGTTAAGGGCCAAGACAGAGTGCTATGAAGCCCACTCAAGGTTCGGCCAGCTACTCGAGTACTCTCTATGAAGTACAGTACTTACTGCTTTATACCAACCACATAGTTTGATCTCCCCGCTACCTCCTCTTCGGCCCAACTTCGCCGGTATTCGTACGTCAGATTCACCGCCCACGATCCATGACTTCGTCGTCAAGCCCGGAATGTACAAGTGCGGCGCCTCGCAGGCGTGTGAGCCGCCACAGCGGTTCCTCATGGACCCCCTCGCTCTCCCCCTCTTAGATTCCTAACATGGCATCGGGCTGGTTTTTGAAGCCAGTTACAGGCCTGTGCGAAACGGGTCCGGTACAGTACCGTATTTCGTACAGATTCCGGAGTGTAACTACACTACTGTGGAAAAATCCCGCGACGGTTGCGCTCAGAAAATCGCCAGATAGGCGGCCGTCACCCAACAAAAATTTACTACAGAAGAGTTCTGTACGGATGTACATGCCCGTATATTCCCTTTCCCGGCCCCAACCACGACCCCAGCTTTTTGATTTCCATCTTCCTGTCCCTAGTTCCCAGTTCCCAGTTCCCAGCTCCCAACTCCCAGCTTCCCGATCCAGTTCACGGCCATCCATGGTTCGGGAACTGTCCTGAAGTCGATGTTACAGTGCTCCGTACTACTCGATACTCCGTACATACGCGCCATAGCCGGACCTGGACACGTTGATGCAGACTTGGGCGACAACTATCTTTTCTTTCCTTTCTACCCTCTTCTCGTACTAGACCTTCTGTACACTACATTAAGTGTACCTCGGACTAACCTGCTTTCGTCTTGAATACTACGACTAAAGAACTAACCCATTGAAGCTTCCTTGTTAATGCTGACACTACTGCCCTGTTCGCTCGGTTTTTTGCCTGGATCGCATTATCTCAGGACAGTCGTGATTGTACTCACAGTACAGTACTTATACACTTTTTACGACTTAATTGTAATTGTCATGCATCGGGTGGCTGCTATCATTCCACTAGAGCCCTAGTCAATCTGTGAACTCACATACCGTATGTTGAGGGAGATCAAACGCCTGTGATCCACGCAACCCGCCCATTATTTCATCCCATTGTTTAGCTCCCCCCCGCAATCTCCCTGTCGAATGGACGCGCAGACAGTCACTGTACCTCGTTGTCCTGGACCTCGTGCGGGCCAAGATATCTACTCCTGGAAAACCTCCTCTTCCTGTTAAACTCTTTGCCCCCCCCTTCAACCTTTTGGATAATTTCCTCTCAGAAAAAAACTTGCCCGACACATCTACCTCCCGCCCTTTGCAACGATTCTGAAGAGTTGAGCAGCTTAACTGTTCCACGGTCGAGCTCCCCCACTATCCAACTTTCCAGCGGTAGTTTGTGCCCATTTGGTCCCTCTGTCGGATCTCCTTTCCGTAGACTTGAACGGCCCTGCGCCACACTGGCTCTCCGAGGCCACAAGTTGCCAATCAACCACACCTTCCCGGGAATCGCAGCCGTGGACTGAGGAGTGGTGAGAAAAGCTGGGGCATCACCGGTCCGTTCAAGGGCTCTCAGTCCAAGGTCAGGCCAGGCTCGCGATTGGCGCCCTCGACCCCCTCTCCCTCCACACTAACTCCCGTTCCCCATTATTGCCCCAATATACTACTGGGCCGAGGAGACCACCTGCCGCGATTCTCTCACTTGACTTTCGACATTTATTTCATACCACAACGAATCTTGATATCCAAGCAGAAGACGGCCCTGTAGGCACGTTGTTATCGCCTCTCCGGCCCTGGCAATCTGGTCAAGGTGCAAATGCGCCCTACGCCTGGACGTTCTTTATGATGTAACGACCTGATTTAACTCGTCACCCGCTTTTCGCCTTATCCCTCGGCTGCTCATCATGTCTAGCAGGCCGCAGGTTGGGATTGAAAGACTACCAGCACGCCGCATGAGCAACGAGCCTCGAGAATCAATGAATTGCAAGTCCTGTCGGAAGCGGAAGGTTGGTTCACATGGTCAGGGAAATTTTCCATGTCTCTAATAATTTTTCCAGATCAAGTGTAACCGGTTGCGACCGACTTGCGAAGCTTGTCAAGTTTTCCAATCCCCTTGCATATACGGTGCGCGAATCCAGTAATCAACCTGGAACAAACGTTAATAGATTGGCAGATGCTGTTCCCAAAAAACGAGGACCGAAAACAGATGTCCTAGAAGCTTTATTGAAGAGGGTAGATGGTTTGGAGAAGAGGTTGAAAGATGAGAAAAAATCAGATTCTCCACCTGAAGCTCCAGCTGCAGACGGGGAAAGCCCAGATAGCGATGGAAAACTGGGGCGACCGCAGCTCGATACCAGCAATGTGGTAACTGAATCGGCAGTATTCTCACCCACTCCAATAAGGTAAAGATAAATAGATATATTTTTGGAAAAAGCAACCAAGCTTACATGTACTAGCGAACCGTCGCCGTCTGTCCAACAGGATGTTCTCCTCGACACTTATTTTACAAGATGTCATGGTAAACCATATTATATAGTCGAAGAGACTTCAACCCGACAAAGAATACAACTTAACTCAGTACCGACACATCTTCTCTATGGCATATATGCTGTTAGTTCCAGGTAAGTTCGGCGAATACAGATTGGCGGATCATAACTGACATTTCTAGATATACGACGCATCCGAATGGATACCATGCGGCTGTGAGGCTCAGCGATGATTATGCACGGCGAGCAAGGCAAGAATTGGATATTGATGATCCTTCCATAGACAGCTTACAAACTCTCCTGCTTCTCGCAGTTGCATTTACAGCTGCGGGGAAGGGAAAGAAGGCATATATGTTGCTTAGTAAGTTGAGCCCTGACAAAAGAGAAAAAAGTATCATGCTAATGCCTATCAGCAGCTGCAATCGGAATGGCTGTGGCGCTCGAGTTGCATCGAGAATGCGACCAGAAGATTAGATTTACGCCTGTTGAAAGGGAAATGAGAAGGAGGCTGTTCTGGACCTGCTATCTCATGGATAGATTCATAGCCTGTGGATCAAAACGGCCGTCATTGATTGCTGACAAGTCAATTTCGTTACGACTCCCAGCTTGGTCAACAAGTCCTGCGAATTTACCTGTTGAAGGCGAGTTCTTTCAAATTGGATCTAACTTGCAATATCACGCTGGCACAGGGAAGAAGAGCCAGGGAAGCAGTGGGTTGTTGATTGATATTGTCCGAATTCTTGGGATTACGAATCGATATCTTGCAGCAGGGGGTGTGAAAGGGGACAGCCATTTTCCATGGCACTCATTATCGAATCTGTCCAAAATCCGACAAGATTTGGATGTCTGGGCGTCAGGGACACAAGATGTGTTTTCTTCAGTTGAAACTCTAATTGGCCAGCCTGACAGTACAATGCTGGTTCTCAGCAAACTCATTTATCATCTCATACATTGTCTGATATATCGACCATTTCTCCCAATTGATTTAGCCGAGCTAGCTGGAACTGGCCAGCACCAATCGTGGCAAATTGAAGCCACAAACTTTTGTTTTCTCCACGCTAATGCGATTGCAGAGTTGGTGGAATTAGGTCAGTCCCTAAATTTTGAATTTATATATATTTACTAACTACTACCTCCAGGGAAACAATCGCCAACAATCGAATGGCCAGCTTTCGTGGGCTACTGCATATGCACCGCTGGGACTGTACATGTTCATGGTGCACACTACAAAGGACGCCGGGAAGGGGAGGTTTTCTCTACCTCGGCAGACTTCCTCTCGAGGGAAATGCAACAGCTATCTGAACTCCGCTACGCTTGGTCCTCGGTCCAACATCAACGACAAACCCTTCAAACCATCTATGGCTGCCACTCAGAGCTTGTAAAATCTCTGGCGAGCAACCCAATGCGATACTCTCCAGTTTTCCATCTGGAAGATTTCTTCGACAGATATAGCGAGCTTGGACAGTCTTTCGACGGTTCTCACATCTCACTCACGGATCCTCCTCTCGACACTAACCAAGAAACATTTACGGGCCACGGCCTTTATGCCCCACGACCAAATAGGCCATCTCTCTCCAACGAATCCGCCCCTCCCGTGACCTCAGTAACTGCAAAACGCAAATCAACCTCTAGCATGATCGCCAACCGCAAAAAACATATGGATTTGAAAATCTCCCACCGCAACGGACGCGCGGACAATGTTCTCTTAACACCGAATGGAACGATGAATTCAAACGGCACCATGGGGGATCCCATGTCCGAACCGAATCATAACCTCCATCTAGGTCAGCAAATGCTCGACCCGACGGTAACAACGCCAATGACACCGTTTCCGGGCACCGGGAACACGACGAACATGGCAAGCTTAGACCAGGCCCCGTTCTCCCCGCCATACACATTCGGGCAGGACGGGTTCGAAAACATGGGCATTTTTGGAATGAGCCAGATGGGCTTCTATAGCGGCCACGGGCACACTATGCACGGCGGCTCGGGCCTGGGGGAGAACGGGATGGGCATGGGAGCGGACGTGATGACCGGCGTCGGACCCGGGCCCAGCGGACAGGAGGGCATGACCCCCAGTGCGAGAAGTACCGGCGAGAGCACCGGCACAGAAGGAGAGAAGGATCCCTTCTTGAGCCTGTTGGAGCAGCTGGCTGAAAACGAGCACTCGAGGGGCGGACCGAGCGAGCTGGATTTCTTCCTGAGCGGTGGGAATGGCTAGGAGAGAGAAAAGCCTCTCTGCTCTTCCAACTTTTTCTTCTATCTTCTTCTTGAATGCCAGGAATGGCTGCGAGACAGTTCTATCTGTGTTTCACCACGTGCACGACTGAGCGCGAGAAGAAACAGGCAAAAAAAATTCCAAAAAAGGTGGATGGGACCGAGTAGTAGAAGCTGTATATTTTTCGCATAACGTTACATGAAAAAATTTTGTTTTTATCTTTTGCCAAAGCTGGGCCCGGGTTGGGCATGGCAAGGCAAAGGCGGGCGATGGAGTTTCTGGATCGGCTCGGATTGGACCGGGCGGCTTGGGGACCTTTCTTTTTTTCACTCACGACCGAGACGAATAGGGCAGGCAGGCGTTCAGACTCCTTCATGTCTCCCATGTGTATGATATATGGTATATAGTCTATGGTACATAGTAAACCAAATCATTGGTGTACATCTTGTTTTGAGGCTTGAAGTCTCCCTCCAAGTGCTTTTTCTTTCTATGTGATTTGTTTTGGCTACTTCCCTGGTCGCCCTGGCAGTATTCTTGCTCTAGCCTCTTTTTATCCTCACTTTTGAATATGTGAACGGTCAATTTTCTTTTGCTCAGGAATATTCTGTTCAATATATTTAGGTCATGAATAATAGGAAATACCGAGCTGCCAGAAAGCACGTGACTGGATCATCTTCCTCACTAACCCACTACGGGAAGCCTCGGTCTATACTTTTGAAGATACCTAGGGTGCTCGAGTAGATAAGTCAGTGTGGGGTTGTGGATAGTATAAACTCCAAAAGAGGGAACCTGTAGAAAAGGATTTCGATGCAGGTCTCACGCTATCCTCATACATTGTGATTTGCAGTTCGAAATGTTTTGCTTCTTCTAGGGTCCGGATTCTAGGGATTGCGTGATTTTCAAAGAGAGAAAAGATTTTCTAGCCGTTTTATGTCATTTCATATCATGTCATATTTTTTACATTTGTACGAGGAGAGCAGTCCGGCAAGGGTAGCGACAGAAAGCGCGGCGGGCGCGGGTGTGCTGGCAGCATAGCTAGTGGTGGGGCGGGGTAAATCCCCCAGCAATGAGGGTCAGCACAGTACCGTTCAGGAGAAGGCGAGAAACAGTCGGACCGAGATTTTCGCCTTCTTCGGCCGTTTTGTCAACGTCTTCCAGGAACCCACGTATGACAGGAGTTTCTCGTCATGGTCATACGGTTTTGTCGTTGATGGGTGCAGCTACGAATTGCGTGGTGGGATCAGAGTGTCAGCTGACGGTGTGGATAGAGAGCTGATACCATAGAATGAAAATGAAGATGAAAATACGAATGTGCGAGGAGGGGAGATATTTAATTTAATCAGGAGGTGAATCTGAATCTGAATCTGGAATTTGAAGGTTGTGGATTTTTCATACGGGGAAAAGGGGGGACATGGCTGTCTTTTAATTGACTAGTGAGTTGAATTTAAACATCAAGTTTCTCCTTTCTATATACATTGTAAGGACGGTCAAGCCAGGGCCCGTCTGGAGCTGAAACTGCACGTTGGCCCAAAGTGACAGGTCTCGTGCTTTCTTTTTGGGTGTTACCTCTCACAGCTGCCCCGGAGTTTTCCTCGGGCCATTGTTCTACTGTATGTGATCTCATTGGCAGAGTGGCGCTCATGAACGTATATCGTCACATTTCATATGACTCCTCTCCCGTCTCTTTCGAGTTCTTCATCTGGGACAGGCCAGAGAATGCATGCGGCCCCAAAAGAAAAGAGAGGTAAGCAAAGAAAAGGAAAACATAAGAGAAGAAAAGAGAGCCAAAGATTCGGATACGCCGCACCAGTCCTCCATATACGAATGTACAGGACAGTACTGCACTATACTGTACTATACTGTACTTGTGCCGTATCTCTATCTCATACTCTATTCCAGCCCTTCCCCCACAGTCGCTGATTGGTCCCCCGGTCCCAGCCCGTCGGCAAGAAATTCCACTACGACGTCATGGTCTCCTGCGGGGACTCCCAAGCGAGGAAACTCGGCACGCCGACTGGCTCGTGATATCAATGTCGACTTTCTGCTTTTTTCCTTTTTGCACCCGCCAACAGGCTGCTAGCACCATGGAGGGGTCTCGCTGCCGATCCGGGAGGGCGGATTTGCTGGGCAGTAGGAGGGAGATGGGGACGCCGCAGCGGTCGGCTCTGAGCGGGAAGTTGGCATCCCGGGTCTGGAGTAGGGGTTCCGGGTACATGTAAGGGAGGGAATGCCTCATGCAGAGAGGAGATTGCTCTAGATTCCCTGTGCTTGGCTTCAAGATTCAGGCCGGCGATATATGACGATACTCACTCACTCCCTCTCTCCCTCATTCGGACGAACGACCGGCAAAGTGTGGCATACGACAAACTTCCAGAGCGTCGAGTCGAACGGACTCGCGGGGCGGGCCAAGTATCGAAGCACCCAAGGCACATCTGGGCTGCTAAGCTGAGGCTTTTCTCACGATCTCACGGCCATTACCCCCCTCTGACGTCCAACTCCGGATATTGAACGTCAAGAGGAGAGAAAAGGAGAGAGCGCATAGGAATGGCATCGTGCAATTGGACTCGGTCATGACACAATCCCGATAATAGTCGTCTTGCATCAGCTTCAGACTCGGACCCGATATGGATATGGATCTCAGCATTCCCAACTCGCGCGGCAAAAGCGTCTTCATTGTCACCACGACCACATTCGTGCTTGCTTCCCTCTTTGTTGCGGCTAGGCTGGTCAGTCGTTTCGCAGTTTTGAGGCGCAGAACGTGGGATGATTGGTTTATGGTACTTGCATGGGTGAGTTTGGGGAGAAAGAGAATCGGTATAATGAATGAGAGTACTGATACAGAGGCGGTGTAGTTCATTGCGTTTGGGCTATCCTTTGCGATCGACTTCGGGACTTCGAAAGGCTTGGGTAGACATGATAGAGATATACCAAGTGAATGGATTCCTGCCCTGCGGCAGAGCGAATACGCCTTCACGATTCTATATGTTTGTTTTCTCTAAATGGATTAGAATATTTCCTAATTGATGATTGCAGAATCCCGCCTTGATGGCCACCAAAACATCCATTCTGATATTCTATATCCGCATGTCGAGAAATACGCAGAAGACCCTTCGAATTGCTTCCTATATCACACTGGCCATTGTCAATCTGGCTGGTGTTGTCCTCACGTTCCTCAATGGATTTCAATGTAGCCCTCCTAGTTTCGCATACGATCCTACGCAGGCCGCCAATGCCCGATGTGTTTCAATCGTTACACTATACTTATGCTCTGCTCCAGTCAATATCATTACGGATCTCTCAATTCTAGTACTCCCAATTCCTGTGCTGACTGGAATGCGTCTGCCACAAAGACAAAAGACAATCCTTCTTTTAACTTTTGCTCTTGGTATTTTTGTTACTATCGTGGACGTGGTGCGGATATATTATCTCCAACAGGCGGTAGACAATCAAGCTATCTCACAAGAAAGTCTGGCTTCGGGCTTGGATTTTGCATTCAATGCTAGCACAGCATTGATGTGGTCTGCAGTTGAAGTCAATGTTGGAATTATCTGCGCGTGTATTCCCACATTAAAACCACTGGTCAAACGTATTCTTCCGACCATTCTTAGGGATCTCTCTGGTTCTGGCACTACTACAGACAAGAACGCCTCGTCCTCATCTCAAGTCCGGGATGAGAGCCACGTACGAGCTCATCGACCATCTTCAGTGGACGAATCAGGTTTAGGAATCCAGCCATTGACCGCGGCTCAAACCAAAGATGGTCCTGAACAAGAACAGAGCATGATGGGTTTTCTTACAACTCCTGGAATGGATCTTGCTGCGGTTAGGACGACGCACACAAACCGCTCTGCCACTACTACCAATACCGTTTATTTTGGATTTGTGAATATGCAAAAACCAAAAAGCATGCTCAAAACTAGAGGGATGGAGTCTTTCAAATATTGTGCTACAGTTACTACACTTTTCTTCCTATGGGGGTTTTCGTATGGACTACTCAATACATTAAACTCGGAGATCGCCGCATTGGCTCATGAAAGTACAAGTCAAACACTCAGCTTGGGGACTGCATATTTTGGAGCGTATTTCTTTGGCTCCCTGACCGTTGGCCAATTTGTACTTCGCCGTTGGGGTTTTAAGGCCACTTTCATATCCGGCCTTTGTATATATGGGACAGGCACGTTGATGTTTTGGCCTTCGGCAGTTTTGACATCTTTTCCCGGATTTATCATCTCTACTTTCGTCGTTGGGTTCGGCCTCTCGGTGCTAGAAACTGCGGCGAATCCTTTTCTTGCCTTGTGTGGGCTGAGTGCGAATGCCGAATACCGACTGCTGATGGCGCAGGGAGTACAAGCCGTGGCATCAGTCCTAAGTCAATTGCTCGCCGAAAGAGTCCTTTTTTCGAGTGTTCTCGCCCACCCAACACTCATTGATGTGCAATGGACGTACCTAGCAATTGCACTTTTCACCGTTTTCCTCGCACTCTTTTTCTACTACATGCCCCTCCCCGAGGCTACTGACGCAGATCTTCAAGAGCAAGCCGAAAGCCTTGGCATCTACAAGTCGCAAACTATTTTCTCACCAAAACTTCCCTTGATCTATGTATCTCTTTTTCTCGCCGTCTTCGCTCAATTCTGTTACGTCTCTGCCCAAGAAAGTATGTCAGACTTCTTCGAAGTCCTCCTCTCCGATCTGGGCCCCGATGGTGGGCTCACAATCGCGGCGGAAAATTACGTCCTAGTCGGCCACACGCTTTTCGCTCTATCCCGTTTTCTCTTCGCTGGCCTTTGCCTTGTGTTTCGACCTCGTATTCTCCTCCTAATCACGTTCCTCTTAGGAATCCTCTTCGCCACCCTTACTGCCGCTCTACCTCTCTCCGCAAACGGCATCGCTGGTCCGGCGCTCATGTTTTTCTTCTTTGAGGGACCAGTATTTCCTATGGTGTATGCAACCGGCTTACGTGGCTTGGGTAAACGGACGAAGCAAGCGGCAAGCTACTTGACAGCCGCCTGTGCTGGCGGTGGAGGGTTCCCTTTTGTATTATACGCGGTGCAAAAAGTGGATAGGACAAGCGTACAAGTTAGCTATGTTGTTGTCGTCGCTCTTTTCCTATGCGGTTTGGTGTTTCCGGTGTTTTTAAACGTGGTGGCTTCGGCAAGGCGCATGGTTGATCCCATCCGAGGCGATTCCCCCATCTTACCTTTGGAGGGGGCCGGCGGCGAGGGTAGAAGTTCATCGATGCCGACGAAGAGGCGGTTTAGCACCGCCTTCTTCAATTTCGGAACGGGGAGGAATGCGAAATTGGGTGGCAGTCCCGAAGTCGGGTTTGTAGAGCACAGGGAAAGGGGAGGCTTGGGAAGTGGCAGGTCTTGATATTTCAAAATCTATTACTTGGTAGATTACCCCCAATCGGCGCATGTGGCTTATATTTGGGATTTGGAAGTTGAGGCTTTTTTTTCTCCCCTTTTATTTGTAAATAGAAAATCGGCGAATCTGGGGTGGGAACTTGTGAATTCCAATAATCCCCCCGAATTGGGAATGGAGTAGTATGTATATATCGAACCTGGGACAGCAGTACTCAAGTACTCCTATTGACCCTATAATTGTAATCTACATAAAATAATAAAGAGAGATTAAAAATACCCTTCATGTGACTATGCTCTCAAGCAATCCGTAATATGCGAACGCTTGTGCCTTTTGTTTGATAATGGTCCCATGGTAGTTGATACCGGCCAGGCCGTCTATGCTCGGAATAAGCTTAGTCAGGTCTCAAGCCTCGAGTTGGTGGCTAGCCTCAAGATAAGCACTTTTAGCTGACATTTTGGCTTCATATACTTCTCTGCCCTCGTGTGGCAGGCGTCCAGAAGCACAAAAAGAAAACGAATTCTTGTTAAATCCGAGTTATTCGTTGGCTTAAATCGATTCGAGTTTTCGTAATCAGTTCGTTAAAAAAGAGCTTCTCGTTGTTCCGTTGAGGATTTTCTCATCTCTACAATATACATTTTCTCGTCTCCACTATGCCTTTATTGTCGCATTTATATATCATTCTCCTTTTCCTATCCACCATCTACGCAATACCAGGCCTTCATTTCCTTGATATCAATCCCCAAGCCGATGCCGCAACAAAGACACCTTGTTCATCCGCCGAACTGGCATTAGCATCTGGAATACAAGAAAACATCGACGACCAAAACAACGAAGTTAGCACCGTCACGTCGCTGGAAGATGTGTTAGCCCAGAATCTGGTAGATGTGACTCTTTACGGCAATACACAAGAGAGCCTATTAGGATTTATTCAGAAGGTTCACTTGAGCGCTCTCTCCTCTCCGTAGTCTCTCTTTCGAGATGACCTATATTTTGTTTGCTAACACTCCGTATTTGGAAAAGGGAATCTCCATCCGTGAAAACAACCAAAAGATCGGACCGAAAGGGAACGCTGCCTACCAGGCCTTGCAATCGTGGCAAAGGCACAAGAGACAGAGTTGAGCCTTACCTAGAGTTTGGCTCTGAATGGGAGTATGAAGGTAGATGTCGGCGCGGCAAATAAGACGGTGGAGATGTTGAAAACCGATTTTATGGGAGGCATTACGCAAAATGAGAAGAATTTGAGGGCGGTGAGATCAAGATGTTAGTTTAGGTAGCAGAATTAAATTGCTAATTGTGTTTATAATAGGCAACGGCGAATTGTACATTTCCAAAGGGGGTTAGTGAGAGTTGACTGCTGTCTGGGGATGGGAGCGGGAATAGGGATTTGTCTAGCGCCGAGCCCCATCCCTGTGTGGTGAGACGCCGCATATACTTCTTAATACAACAAGCCCAACAACAAGCTATAAGTATTGGTATTCTCAGAATAGCAGCCTTAAAATATAAACTGCATTTTCTCTTAATATCTTTTGAAAGTGGCTCCTGCTTACCGTGCAATACTATAATCCATCGTGAGCCTATTACGAGGGTGCTAGTTCGGACGGCTATGGTTGCGTCAAAAGTTTGTACATTCTGCCAGAAATCTATCAAGCCGCCGCTCAGTATATCGTAATCCTCCCCCCAGCACGGCAACGGAATTTAAGAGGTGATCGTGCTTTTGTCCTAATTCACAGTGCACTAGTTGATTTGACAGATGTATTGATCCACTCGTGGGGACCATATGCCGAAGCCAAGAGCGGCTTAGCTGTAACTTATCGATGCTGATGCTCATGGTAATGAAAGCTGAGCCCCGATCTGCGCGGCTGAGCTAGGACCTTCAACGCACAGGTCACAGCGATATGTTTGAAAGCGCCTTGGCTACTACCGTTAAATCAGCCTGACGACACAGATTGGAGCCCAATCGAACTCAGTATGACCATGATCGTGTATCATTATATAGAGGCTATTAGTATGCTACTATATAGACATGGTGCGAAGTTCTGTGCGGTAAGCCTATTCTGGCCATATATGTATTTGCATATGCAGCCTCACTACCAGAATCTAACAGCACATTTCTCTAGGATTCCACTTAGCTTTGTGCCTCTTTGCCTTCTCTTCGTAACATTCTTTAACTTCTCTAGATCACTATTTATTTTGTTTTCGTAGAGCAAATCAGCGAACATGGCCGATCCTCTCTCAGCAATTTCCAGCGTCGCTGGAATCGTTGCCTTCAGTGGTCAAGTTCTCGTCAAGCTAACAGAATACATCAACGACATCCACCAGGCTCCGAAACATGTAGAACAGCTTGCAAACGAATTAATGGCGACTACAACTGCGTTACAGCAGTTTAAACTTTTGGTAATAGATCGACAAGTGAGCAACGGCGACGAGCTGAAAGTATGGGCAGCGGATTCGCAGACCATGTTGCAGAACTGAGGAAATCTTCAAGCAGATTGATGAGGCGGTTGAAAAGGCACAAATAAAGTCAAAGGGACTATAAAAGGAGAGGTGGTCAGCCGAGTTAAGTGGGTATGGAACAAAAAGGAGACTGAGTTGTTGAAAGTGCGACTGAATGGCTACGAGGCCGCCATTCAACTTATGCTCCAAACCTTGTCTAGGTGAGTCGATACTACATCTAAGGTTAATAAAAGCTGATTAAGTTTAGTAAAACAAATCGATAGCATTGACTACACGACTCAGAAGCTACATGAGCTAGTAAAGTCGACCCAAAACGAGCGAGCAAACATAAAAGAGAGGCTACTGGTCTTGGATAAGGATCACCCTCGGTTCTCCAATCCGGATGGAGTGGTTAGCTTTCAAGAACCAACTCCAGAGGAAACAGAACTACAGCCTCCATCAAGTCCACAGCCACCGGAAAGACTACAACGAGGCGAAGGCTCCCTGACGGACGATTACAATGCGAACGGTGTGGACGTTTGGTCTTCCTTCAATAAAGACATCGTCACCAAGTCATCCTGGAACTCAGGACATATCGAAGCTATAAAACTGAGTCGAGTGCCAGATCCTATCGGCCTTTCGTATCAGCCGAGCTCCATCAAAGTGATTATTGCTAGTGGCATCAGTCCAATGTTGGAGATCGACCTAAGCGAGTCTGCTGTTACTCAAATATCTGAGTTTCTTCAGGCCTGTTTAAACCACACAGTTACTTATACCTACGAGTCAGTCTCTACTAGGCGTGAAACCGTCACTATTCCTAAAACCACCACGTCAGTCTCGAGTGGACAAGATCCTACAAAACCGATGGAATGGCACGCCACGAAAGGTTTTGTTAAAGGTACCTGATTCGCTGATGTAATACTGCTGATATTCTTTGCTAACAAAGACAAAATCTTTTAGCGTATGAAGAAACGTCTTTCTGGGGGAAGATAGCAAAAAGTCCTCTAGTTATTCCCGCACTGGCTACCACCTCTGTCATCGATATATTACTGGATTCTAGGGAGCCGACTCTAACACAGGAGACTAGAACAGAAGAGACTACACGTGTAGTGGAAATTCCATATAAAGTGCAGAATAGTGCCACAAGAAAGTCTCCATTGGTGCGGCCGCCACATATGTTGAATTTCGAATCGGGTAAAATATGGTATCCAAGTAAGTCGGAAGTTCGTTCGCAAAAATTGTTGCTAATCGATGGTCCAAAGTCTCCTTCGCCGAAATCAAGAGATCTAGGTTTACATCGTTGATTCTCACTCCAAACCCTAGAGCCCATTCCATTCGCCGTGATGAAGGATCATTGGAAATAAAATGCAGCCATAAAGCAATTTCTGATGAGATTGAAAGGAATCTCAGTAACATCATCGGATATACGAGATTTGCCTGGTTGGACCACTGTGAAGCGTTTTGTCCGATGGATCCCGAGAGGTACGAATGCACGGATCCGAATGAGAGGGACAAATTAGCCATGGATGAGGAATTCAAATGGGTAACCTTTGCATCTGCGTTTGCGAAAGTGAGCGAATTATTGTAATACGTTGTCATAGTGTTGGAGCAACCAGTTAGAGCTCGCCCTCTCTAATTATATTGTATTTGCGTATAGATAGCCTTCAAAATTTAAGACTGTTATTCCGAGAATATCTATGCTCCTGAGTCGTTATTGAGTTTGTTGTGTTGAGAAGTATATGCGGTATTTGTCACGGCGGGCATCTCGCCACACAGGGATAAACGTTAGTCTAAAATATTCTCCGTAACAGATTTAGAGTTTATTTTTAGAATAGTTCGATGAGCACCCGATTTAACTTTTTAGTGTGGCAGAGGATAATGATCGAAGCCGGAGAATAGAGTCCCGGAACATGACGATAACTAGAGCCTTTTTACTATTTATATAATTGTAAAATATAAATGGGCGAGAAAAATTGTATCCACAAACTCTTGAAAATAGGATCCTCTGGCCTCCTAGGTGCCAGATATCTCCAGCTGTCATGTAAAAGACGATTTCCTCCAGATGGAGACTCAGCTTAGATTGGATACTAGCCTCCCTAAACTGCCTTCAAATATTTATTCGACAATGCCATCTCAGAAAATGCTTGGACATGGCCTAGGATTAATAAAGATATGCTTTTCTTAATCCATATATCTCAGCACTCATTCCCCAAGCCTTTTCTATTCTTGAGTAAATCTTTTCAAAAGCTATGCCTGCTTATCTAAATCTCAGGTCGAGCAAAATGGAGTTTCCAATTTTCCAATATCAACCCCGCATCTTATCTTCGTGACCCACTGTTCTTCCCGCCGCACCAGTTCTTAATGCCAGGAATCCCACTTTCGAGCACGATCGGCCAACTCTGTTATACTGAGCCTCGGGGTTTTTATTATTTCCTTTTACTTTTTGTAACGCCATGCCACACGATGCCTAGTGAGAAGAGTCTTCGTCGGATCAAACTGGAGACTCGGCATGGAGGTTCCAGAGAATCCCGGAGCAGAAAAGATCGGCCATGCGACATTTGCCGAAGTAGGAAGTCGGCTTGTGTGATTGCTGTAAAACCTCCATGTACGACTCCTCTTTTATTTTCGAGTCCATGTCTAATTCTAGAGTTTAGGTAGATTTTGTGAGATCCGGGGACTAAGCTGTACTTTTACCACAAACCCACGACCCCGACGTCGTACAGAGGTTTCAAGATCAGAAACCAGTGACCCAATTAGTGATGATGCAACAGCTCAAGATGTGGCCACTAAAGGATCACCTTTGGATCACATCTCACCCCAGGCGTCTAGGTTTCCTGTCCCACCAAGGCCTCTTAGACGGGCCTCTGAAATCTCCGTGTCGCAGTCATCATCTTCGACGAATGCACCCAGCCCCTCCCAGTCGACAGGGCGCCAGTATCTATCATTGCAGCAGTTGACTTCAGAACAAGATACTTCTTCGACTTATATCCTACCAATTGTCACCAAAACTGTACACAACCAAGACCGAACGTTATTATCGGATATATCTAATAATAGCCATGCTCGCTCTAAACATACTCTTGAAAATGGAAAGAACGTTACAGCACACTTTATCGGTTTATCTGGAGAACAAGACACAAACTTGTTCTCCTCAATTCGTTACAACGTGCTAAACGAGACGAAGTTCATCGACTTCAATGTTCGGCAACTGCATGCAGGTGATCCAATCCAGGGGACCCCTCCTATCCACTTCTCTATCCTTCATGACACGTTCCCAGAACGAGACCAACGAGCTAAGAAAACTGCTTCAGATGCAATTGAATCACACGTGAGAGGTCATGGTGACTCCTTATTGCGGTTATATTTCCGGTTTGTGCATCCGATTTTCCCAATTCTGTCCAAGACGGCAATTTTGAACACTTATGCAACCAACAAACTGAGTATTCCCGCCTCTCTCCGCGGCGCAATGTATGGACTCGCATGCGCATTTTGGAGCCAGGAACCGTTGTTGAAAAAGGTACCGCCAATCAGTCAGGCCGAGCTATTTGAACATGCGCATGCTGCAATAAATCGAGAACTGGACTCGCCCAAACTTTCCACGTTGCAGGCCTGTTTACTTGTCCTTCATGAGCAACCCGATTCAACTGGAACAACAGAGAGTCCGAGAATATGGGTTCTTGCATGCCAAGCTACAGCTTGTGCACAAAGTCTGGGATTGCATCAAGATCCCACTTCGTGGAATCTACCATTGTGGGAAAAGAAACTACGGAGAAAGCTTTGGTGGGCAACGTTTGCCACTGATGTGTGGTCTTCCATCTGTCACGGTAATACTCCACATATTTTGAATGGATCTTTTGATACTTCAGATCTTGACTTGGATGACCTTCAATATGATGAAGATATCACTGGACTTCCGGCCGGGTTGCTGTTGGATATAAACGATCGGACTTTCGACCATAGTTCTGCAGTGAGGTATCTAGAAGCCATAAAGTTAACAAAGATCCTCCAATCGGTATTAGAGGATAATTTGTAAGAACGATATTTTAATTATTCTAATTCTCTAGCTAACTTGTGAAGTACTCTACAATCTTATCAAGATACTCTCCAAAAGAACAATATCCAATTCAGAGAGTCCAAGACATGGTCACATAAGCTAGAATTAGATCGAAAACTATCATTGTTACCATACTATTTGACGATGGGGCACTCACCTACCCAAAAATCCTTGAGCATGAACGGTGAGTAGTGCCAAATCCAGAAAATATTCCAGCACTGAGTCTCTCTAGGCCCTTTACATTTGTCCTTTTTCGCGGTTAAATTCTTCATTCTCAGAGCGTTAATGGCCCCCGCGACTCCGGACTCCAAATCCAACCCCTCCTCACGACTTTGCTATCATTTTAAATTCGCTTTGGCAGAAGGAGAAGAATTAATGAAATTCATATTCCAAGTATCTGTATCTGATCTTCATATCTTTTGGCCCCGCCGTAAATGCCCCTTCTTTCCGCTTCGTTTGAAAATAATATTGAGATTTTTATAGATAGCCGAACGCATCTCATCGTCGCGGGTAATTTCCTTATCTATCTTTTCTTTTGTGCGTCAACTGAAGAACAGGTTGCTCAGGCCTATGATATGTTACAGAGATATAGAGAGTTGCTGCGGGGTATGGCGGAGGCTTCGGATTGGAGTACTATCGGGTTGATTCGGCCTTCACTTTTGAGGACGGAGTCTTTCTTTCACGGCGCAGCTGAGGGAATCAGGCTGGCTGGGTATAAATAATAATAATACGATTCAACCACTATTTCAATGTGAAATAAAAATGACCCTTATTTACAACGAGCTCTATTCTAGGCTTTCTCTCATCCTGATACCGTGGTTGTCGGTGTTACTTTGTCTGGATATTGCAACCTCGCCCTCATGAGCCTGTACTCCCTCTGTACTACCGGATCGTATTTCACAGGATTTTTGGCGTTCGCACATTCTTTCATAACTTCGATCACGGCATCAATATCGGGACTCACAAAATAAGGAATTGAGTATCTCGCCCTGGTCATACGCTCTGGACCCGTGTAGCGATCTTCAGCTGGTGGCAAAGTCACCCGATGGAGTGTAGATTTCAAATAATCTGGATGGATTCAGCATTTGAATTAAATGAGTACGAGATAGCTGAGACATACCATTGCTCCATCTCATCAGTAAATCCCCAATGTTCATCACAATCGCATTTTTCAATGGTATAACTTTAATAAATTCTCCTGGGACATGTTGATTTTCTACCTCTAGCCCACCACAATCATCTTGAAAAAGCAGAGTGATAGAGCCCCAGTCCGAATGCGCTGGCATTCGAGCACTCTTTTCGCTCTCCAATTGCTCTGCTGGAATGGGTGGGTAGTGCAAAAGCCGAAGTTGGTTGTTGTGTCCGGCGTGGAACTTTAACATGAACTCCGGATCCGCAAGGCCCATGCCGGTACCAATTACTTTGAGAATTTCTCGAGAAACAGTAGAGCACTCCCAGTAGAAATCAGTCATAAATTCACGGAAACCAGGAAGAACGTGTTCTGGGAGCCAGACGTTGGGTTGTTCCTCATTATCTTCGCTGCCAATCTCGTAACTTTCCTATTTCTTGTATTAATTTTATTCTGGCAAATGTCGTAAATGAGTGGAGGTTAAACTTACTTTACAATCGGTTACTTCTCTCAGCTTTTCACCAACCTCAAGGTCCTGACTGATAACCTGTGACACTTTCTCCAGTCCAGGCCATGAATATCCCCGGTGTACTACATGCCCCTCTGGATGAGGCGCCAACTTTTTCTCTTCAGTCTTTAAGTCAAAAAGTTTCTTAGACCAGCCAAATGCTTCCTTTAAAAGCTCTGGAGCGACCCCATGATTGATAATGAAGACGAATCCAACATTATGGCATGCTTCAGCAAGTTCTTGAGCGACAACCAAACGTTCCTTTGGTGTCTCTGCAGAATACCATTTGGAAAAATCGATAACTGGAAGTTTCATTGGCTTCTCTTCTGTCTGTATAGAGCCCATCTTGACTTGCTCTATCAATATTCTCTCGGGCACTGTCTGAGATGAGTATAAGATTTAAATATTTGCCCCACGTCCTCGATATCAGACCATCAATCCCTAAGGTAACCACTCTCTTCTGAATGTTTCGTGTAGCATGAACAGGATGACAAATTATGAAAACTTTTTTGCTGGTCTCATCGCCGTTCCGAGCTGCCAAAAAGCCTTGGCCGATCGTACTGTCTGTGTTGATCGGCGTGAAGTGAGACAAAGCTCCATCCCACTTTTCCACGTTTGCCGATCGATCGGCCAAGAAACCGTTGGGTGTCTGGACCACGCTTTAGAATACAGCCATAGGTTCGGCTTTATCTCAATTTCAATAACGAGGTTCCCCTCATCGTCAAATTGGGACAAGCACGAGCGAGGTGACTCAACAGTTGGGCGACGAAAAGATATGATAAACGCCAACGTTGACGGGGATGAAACTGCCGATCTCTCTTAGCGGAAAGGCTTGCAGGTAAGCATGATTATGGGCTACTCAACCTTACGTCGTTATGTGGTTATGGATATAGCGCACATGTAAGGTTTCTCAGCTCCTGGTACGTATATGGAAGGGGGAAATGTATAGCTTATCTCCCTCGTTTGTTATCTCGAGACTTTGCATGTGCATGCAACGAGGGAGGAATATAAGGAGTTCGGTCTGGACCTTTGATTCCGCAGCTTGATCTTCAATTTATTTCTTGATTTGTTCGCCGGTAGAACCGAAACGACGACAAGATGGTGTCACAGACGACGAAAGAGAAGATTCAGTATTGGGCAACCAAGCTTGAGTGTCCTGTGGATGAGGATGCAAATTATGAAAACACCTATGTGCGTTCGTGGAACCATTTCGAGGGAACGTAATAGTACTGACAGTTTTAATAGTGGTGCAATCGGGACTTAATTCCCATCCCAGAGGATCGGAGAACATGGACATGGCAGGGCTTTGCAGGGTATTGGATTATCACTGGTACGTTACTTTTTCCGTTATCAACTTAGAGACTTGATCGATTTACAATTCAAATAGGCGCCAATAACTCTGCATGGACCGCAGGTTCAACACTACTTTCCCTCGGATTGAGCGTTTCGCAGTCTATGGGAGTCGTTGTCGGAGCTTCTTTGATCATTTCAATGATTGCCGTTGTAGCTGGATGGATGGGGTCTCATGATTATCTTGGCTTTACCGTCATGTCCAGAGCGTGAGCTTAGAATCTTCCGGCTTCAACAGAAGGTATCTAATGCATTCGTAGTTCTTGGGGAATGATTGGTGGATTCTGGCCCGTTTTAAACAGAATTGTCACTGCATGTATCTGGTATGTATTTGTGAACTTAGATTGATTTGATAGTTATTCTGACTAGGGTCCAGGATGGGAATTCAAACTTATTGGGGAGGCCAAGCTGTCAAAATTATACTCGGTGCTGTTATTGGACCAAAATATGCATTCATGACCAACACGCTGCCTATATCTGCAAACGTCGATACTTGCAGTTTAGTTAGCTTCTTCATTTTCCTGGCAATTTTCTGCCCTATGCTACTAATCCCACCGGAGAAACTGCAATTCCCTTTGAAGGTACGTTACCGTATAATCTCAAGATGTCCCCAATGTCTGACCTAAATCAGATTGCATTTGTGATGATCGTGTGCAATATCTTCGGGTTATTAATCTGGTCTGTTCGAACTGCCCATGGGCCGGGAAATCTGATAAACGCTCCATCTACCGAGTCAGGAAGTGTCTTGAGCTGGAATGTCGTATACGGAATCCAAGCGATCCTTGGGCTTTGGAGTGGAGGAATCGTCGGCCAATCTGGTACCGTTCATACTTTCCCTTTCAGAGTTAAGTCCTAACAAGACCGTAGATTGGACCCGTTACGCAAAAACCCCAAACGCCTCTCTTTTCGGCCAAGGGGTGACCTGTCCACTGACAATTATTATAACTGCACTCTGTGGTTTAATTATCACCTCTGCAAGCGAAAAGATATATGGACAGTATTTCTGGAACCCTTTTGAGCTTTTACTCCACATTCAATCCGTATCCATGACGCCAGCAGCAAGAGCAGGCACCTTTTTTTCTGGCCTCTGCTTCTTAGCTTCACAGATGGCGCTCTGTATTGTGTTGAATGCGATATCGACCGGAATGGATATGGCAGCTCTTTGCCCTCGCTGGATCAACATCCGACGAGGATGCTTCATTCTCACCATCATAGCCGTAGCCATTTGCCCGTGGAACTATGTCAACAGCGTTACAACCTTCATCACTGTGCTCTCCGGTTGGTCAATCTTCTTGTCTGGAATGACCGGTATCCTTATTTTCGACTATTTCCTTGTAAGAAAATGCGGACTGCACAAGGGAGATATGTATCGACACAAATCTTCCGCTTACTGGTACACGGCAGGCTTCAACTTTCGCGCAATCGTAGCTTGGATGATGGGTGTGTGGCCGCTTTTGCGTAAGTTCTGTTTCTTAAACTTTCTGAGCTACTTTTATTGTTAGACTCTTCAAATAGTTTCTCTACTAACAGTTCTGACAGCCGGATTCGTCCGTCGTGTCCAAGGAGTAAACGACGGCAATGGCTGGGATCACGTCTATGATCTCAGTTACTTTTTTGGCTTTTTCGTTTCTGGGACTATCCACTGGGCCCTGCACGTAATTTTCCCGGCCAGCAACCAGACAGGTTCTAGTCCGTTTGAGATGGAATTGCATAGAACTAGGGTGGTTGACGGTGAAAGACCTGTGGGCTACGTAGAGAGCGTGACGAGTAGTGGGAAGGATGAAGCTATTGTGGGAGAGAAAGGAATTGTTTGATTTGCCTAAAGCTCAACTAGACCCCGGTGTGGCAATATTCAAGAGGATTGATGATAGATCTAGTAATGAATATATTTAAACTTCAGTTAATTTGTACTTGTGGACACTATTAGACTCAGGGACATTTCTTAGTCCATTCATACCGTTGCCATCTCGGACAGTTTTTCGATTTTTGGCCATGTGCGATTTTCGCGATCTCAAGTAGTCCCTGACGTTCTCGTTATTCTAGTCCGCCGTAGTTAATTTTGTGGCGCATCGATGTTCATTTCGCGATGCTGACGCTGACGCTTCAACATTAACTTCATAAGACGCTCTACCTCTTCACACGCTGAACTCCTTAACCATATTGAGGGCGGTATCTTTGCATAACCTGACCGCAAAATTAACTTTATTGGGTATGATATGCTTGCATGTCTATCGTAAATTCACGATATAGTAGTGCGATATCTCGCCTGAGTCCTCAACAAGAATTTCTCCTGTTAATTGCTACTTCCGCATACCACGAGTTCAACTCATAGAAGTCTGGACGCTGTCGCCTTTAGTTGTTTGGTTCAAGCTAGCCTCTAACCCTCCATAAACTAGTGGCGTTGATACTAAGATGTCAATACTCTCTGTACTAGGCGCGATTCTTGTGGTCCCGGCCCTATCTATAGTATTTAATGTGTTGCGTCAAATCTTCTTGAAAGACCCCAGAAGACCGCCTGAAGTATTTCATTTTCTGCCATTAATTGGTAGCACAATTCAGTATGGAATGGACCCGTATGATTTCTTCTTCAAATGCCGCGCAAAGGTATTTGAGATTTCCGGATCCTAAGTCTTAACACTGACAACTTAGTACGGCGACTGCTTTACCTTTGTTCTACTCGGCAAGAAGACAACAGTATTCCTAGGAGCTAAAGGAAATCAATTCATCCTCAATGGTAGTTCTAAGGATCTGAATGCCGAGGAGATATACCGCCCTTTGACTGCTCCTGTCTTCGGTAAAGGCGTCGTATACGACTGTCCAAACTCGAAGCTTATGGATCAGAAACGAGTATGTGACCTTTGATATCAGCCTTATGACGAGTATTTTATGTCTACCATCTAACTGACGATGACTTTGTAGATCCTCAGCAAAGGTTTCTCTGGCGCTTCTCTAAAGTCTTGTGTGTCACAATTTGAAAATGAGGTTAATAAATTTGTCAAATCGTCTCCAATATTTCAGGCTGAGAACGGAATTTGTGATATATCTGCAGTAATGGCCGAGATCACCCTTTATACCGCCGCTGGATCTCTTCAAGGAAAAGAAATCAGAGAAAAGATGGACTCCGAAGTTGCTCTCCTCTATCGCCATCTTGACGACGGATTTGCTCCAATTAATGTAAGCCCTCTTAAGCTCTCAATTCCCTGATTTACACATAAGTAGATTGCATCTGTGGTCTAGATCCCTTGGAAGACAATATCAAGCTGAAAATAACAGTATATGCTGCCGGGCCTACCTCTACCACAAAATATTCGACGAGATCGTGCTCAGAGGAAGATGGCACAATTGTATGTCGATGTAATTCGACAGCGCCGCCAATACACCACCTCTACTATTTTGGAAGACGACGACATGATCTCCATTCTTATGAAGTCCAAATACCGCGATGACTCTCCCATCCCAGATACCGAGATTGCTAATTTAATGATCGCACTGCTCATGGGTGGCCAGCACAACACCTCAGCAACAGTAACTTGGATTATCCTACACCTCGCGCATCAGCCTCATTTAATCGAAGAACTCTATCAAGAACAGCTCAAGGTTCTAGGGTCGCCTCTTCCTCCTTTGACGTATGCCAGCATGCAGAAGCTCCAACTTCATTCCTGGATGATCAAGGAGACTCTCCGTTTACACAGCCCAATCCATTCTGTCATGCGGAAAGTCACCAACCCCATGCCTATTTCAGGCACGCCTTGGACTATTCCACCATCGTACACTTTACTCGCGGCACCCAGCTTCCTGTCACGTGTTGAGGAGTTTTGGCCCAATTCTCAAGTCTGGGATCCATATCGGTGGGAAAATCCAAACAGATCTGCCCGCCTAGAGCAAACACAGGAAAAAGCCGGGCCACTTCACAGTGACACAGTAGATTTTGGCTACGGCCCCGTGTCCCTGAAGGCGGCTAGTAGTCCTTATTTACCCTTTGGTGCAGGGAGGCACCGTTGTGTGGGGGAGGAATATGCCTACTTACAGCTTGGTGCGATCATTGCAACAATGGTTAGGCTGCTGCAGTGGGAACAAGTAGACAAAAATGCGCCTGTACCAGAGACAGATTATTCTGTAAGTATTTCTGATTATCCCATATCATGCATATTTTATCGAGTAATCGTGATAGGGGCTTATTGTGAGGTATCTAGTCACTGTTCTCGAGGCCCATGCATCCTGCGAGGATTAAGTGGCGGCATCGAAAATAGAAATTTCATTGCACAGACACGGTCTTGTAATGTATTTTTTCACTATGATATTCCGTTAGAGGACTTAGAAATTTAATGGCCAGCTTTTAAGACGAGTGAATCACTTTTTCTGCGCCTCCTTGCTAGCTTAGCTGTCAGAACGCAGACTAAATATAATTAATCTTCAAACTAAGCATCGGCCCAGATTCTAGATTGACACTAAGTCCTATCAGATACTTCTTCACAGTGTTCCCTCGGTTCTATTCCCATGTCCTATCTTTTCTTATGCTACCCTAAGTATTATACCCTCTTTGGCACCAAGTTCATCACCAGGGATGGTGTTATTCACTTCTAATAAATAAACTCGAAATTAAAGCAATGATGGAGATAGCAAGCTCGGCCTTGAACCCTATGCGGATCGGTATAAAGTAAACTTCTTGGACAATCTGCTATGGCTCTGGGGGTAAGCTTTGAATCGCTGATACATAATGGCGGAGTTTATCAATTATCTGTGAGTCCTAGTTAGTGATGAGACCATAACGAAGAATTAAAATTTTCTAAATTTTTCATTCCCAGGAATATTGGCAAGTGCCTTTGGCAAGGCGTAGGTTAAGTAATTCTGAATAATCGCTGAGCTGAACAGACAATTGACGCGGAAACCGCATGTTCTAATTATGGTTAGTGTCCTCTTTGGACATCCTTGAACTCCGTTTTCATTGATTTGCTAGGCATTCTGGTGTATCGAAAAAAGTATTTCCATGATGAATTGTTAAGGTCAAGCAGAAGTATCAAAACATTACCAATTATAGTCAGCCCAAGACCTACCCAGATCAGTGTAACTAGTTTTCCCTTCCGAGACATGATAATGCCCGCAATTAAACCACCTATGGGCCTTCCCTTCTATATATTATTCACGAAACCTTCTTCACATTTAAGGAGAAAACGTCGGTATGTCTTCAAAGGAGCTGACCAATTATCAAATGATGGAGAGAAATTCCCATCTTCTCTCCATCTCCTGCACAGAGCCATTCTCTATGAGGGCTTTAGCACATTTTTAATTACATAGACTACAATTACTCAAAAAGGTTTGATATAAAATGTGTGTTGATATAAAATCAAAATCAAAACCTCCTCTCTTCATAAGGAATATTTTACTACTGTCTACTTGAATCTAGAAGGCTTAACGATATAAAAATTTAATCTGTATTTCTACATACTATTCAGCAATTATAACTCCAACCCTTCTTCCTAAGATTCGACGTAATATAATCGTAATATTCAACGATAGAGCTCCTAAATCAGACAAGGCCTGGCCTAGCTTCATTTTACTTCGTTTTGAAAGACGACGATTCAAGGAGCTAAAATGAGCTATTATTTGGCACTAGTTTTAGATAATGGTAGAAATTTATATCTTCCTTTCTACTACCACCAGGTGTGGGCTCTCTACTACTTAGATCTAGGTATATCTTCCTCTAATCCTCAGGCAGAGATCGGTATTCACAAGTTCAAATTGGCTATCGCACCGCCTCCATTTCACCCCTCCGTCCTCGAATTTCTCATCACGCCCAACTGTCTCTCAACCCTCTATCCCGCCTCTCCCGCCTCTCTCAAGGCAACCCATCCATGAGAAACAAGATTTCCTTCAACCATCCAAGATTGAACGCTCAAATGTCGCCCTCGGACTTGAAACTTTTCCACGGGACGGGTTAAAACACGAACGTGTCGTTTCGTTTCGGTGCGGTGCCAAATATCCTTCCCGCCTCGAGTTCATAGCTTCCCTGTTGGCTCTAGCACCTCGGGAGTGTGTCAGATAGAAAAGCTGGTGCTCACGTGACTCGGGCCTTCTTGCTTGAAACGAACGAACCAAGGGGACAAAAGTCCACGAGGTTTGTGCCGCTACCCAGCCACACACATACACTGTGAACCACACGTAAACGCAAACGCAATCACACACACCGGCGCGGAAACACTGTCTGCAAACCCCTGAGAATGGTAAAGGCTGGATGTCAGACTAAATATAGTACAATACGGGGCGAAACAGCTACAGATGAAATGGAGATCTCGGGTCAGCTCTAGAGGCACCAGAGCTCGTTGTTGACCCTCGTGTCATACCTAAAAGTTGAGGGAAGCGCACTAGAAGCAGTTGAAACAGCCCTCGACGCCTGACAGCGGATGCCGTGTATCAAACTACAGTAGACTTCGTCCCCTCGGTACGAAATTTGGGGGGGGGGGGTATGGTTTCGGGGGGCGGGGGAAAATTTTGCCGGGACGCCAGGTTTTACCTTTCAATTTTGAGAAATGCCCCCTAAAATTTGCTGCCGGGTATATTTTGCCCGTGCGCCGGCC